>WURT03673177.1:0-17249 GCA_009936505.3 Holothuria glaberrima | reverse complement strand
TCGCCAAGTCAAATATGTTCAAGTCAAGTCGCAAGTCATTTTGTCTTCAAGTCAAGTCAAGTCTCAAGTCATTTGTCGTCAAGTCAAGTCAAGTCAAGTCAATTCGCAAGTCAAGAAAAAGTGCTACTCGAGTCGGACTCGAGTCCAAGTCAGCGACTCGAGTCAACAACTCTGGTGAAAGGCCCTCACAAAATATTCCTCATTCCCTAATTTACAGCCCTTTGAACCTTTTAGCCTTGATGACATATCTCATATAAAACAACCCTAGGTTTACAGTGGTAATAAGGCCATAACAACAGATGACAATAGTGTAATACTTGTGGCTGGTGTATAAGTGAAATAGTGTTGAAGGTTTGACGTATTAAGAGCAGGGAGTTGCCACAATCACTATTAAGAGCGGGCATGAGTTGTGATCCTCTACTGAAATTTTCACACTAAAGGGTTTGGGTGTGCACATGCTAGGTAGGGTTTTACCTTCACAGCAGGTGTTGATCATGTACGTCTCTTCACGTACTTACTCTAACACCTGCGAAAAATGACAGAAATCATTCAGTTTCACTACATTCATGAGCCTCATTTGAAGTTATCTCTCAAACCATTGATTGGTTCCCATATATGAATATTCATGTAACCCTTCGAAGCTTGGACTGTAATCTTGTTCCACGGCCTTCTCACTTTCACACAGTATGTCAATGGAACTAAGTTCTTAATTAAGTTAGAAGTGAATAAAACCACACACTAAAACTCCATTGACCGTGTTCGTTCGAACTGCATGGTAATTAAGACTTGCTTTAGTCGATTTTTCATTGAATATTTATGACTTGTGTATGTTGTGATCGTATATATATATATATATATATATGAATAGCTAATAGCGTACAGTTTTTACGCAGTTTGTCGAAGAATTCTTGCAAAAGTTCGCGGACGTTGGTATTGCGAGTGCAGTCAGTTTTGTGCAGGAGCAATAGACGTCCGCCAGGCGGGCAAGGTAGGGTTAAGTTATGCAAACTAGTAGGAAAACACGAGCCCAGCTAGCGG
Organism: Holothuria glaberrima; assembly: GCA_009936505.3. Lineage (NCBI taxonomy): Eukaryota > Metazoa > Echinodermata > Holothuroidea > Aspidochirotida > Holothuriidae > Holothuria > Holothuria glaberrima. The sequence continues at coordinate 16,211 of WURT03673177.1, read as the reverse complement.
TATTTTCCCCAGGCCGAAGTGGGGGCGTTTTTGGAAAAATTCTATAGAAATCATGATAAATCAAGTCCTCAGGTTAAAGTCAGGTCCAGGTTGACGGAAAAAGATTGTAGTTGGACCCCTTCGTCCTGAGAAAAATCACTCGTCCGGGCAAACCCCTGTGAATCGGGTGACTTCTTGAACTTATCATAATGACGTAATGTAATGAATAATTATAAAACGTATTAAACCTGGTGTGAGGTGTCACCACTGTACCGAAATTTTCACAAAAAGGAATAAGACACGAGTACATTTTCTGAACACCTCAATGATGATGGCGACGACGGCGGCGAATAATCTTCTATAGCGCCGACTCCAACTAGAGTCGTTCAAAACGTTTTATAGGAGTGCTGAATAGCGCAAAAATTAGTAGACATAGGAGAAAAGAAACCTTCTAAGACTGCACCTGAATTGAGCGATGGAGGAAGTTTTTCATACAGAGGAGCATTTGCAGCATTTAGGGAACCACGGTCACCGAAAAATCGTGAACGTGACAGTGGCATATAATTTAATAGTATTCTCATGAGTCCTACAATGTATGACTAAGGAGTTAGCGCAGTACTGGGAGGTGGAGCCAGTGTGGGAAGGGGGGCATGACTGGTATAAGTTCCCCTGGCCAGACATGAGTTTGCGTAGTATTTTTCAAAACAAAAGCTACCCACGACATAGGGGGCCCCATAGGCCTATATGGGCACCTCTGTTTGTATAAATAGACAAGCCGAATACGGCAATGACTGATGGTGTTGTCTTCCTTCGAAAATACACTATCTGATACTGAAATTTGTCAAATTCTGACAAAACCATATTTAAAAAAACTATATCATAATACATCCCAGACAGTTTCAGTTCTCCCATCTATGCAACTTGTAGCTCCTCCCATGTCTGTATAAAGCTCCTCCTTGTACAAACACAAACCTATTTAATTTCTTACGGCCCATGTCCTGGTGAGTTACAAGGCTATAATATGTAATCCAAGCACTGTCTGCATTGTGTGGAAATTGAGCAGCTCTGCGTCTTTTGAATTCTCAAACTTTGCTCAAATCAAAGAGTAGTCACCAACTGAGAATTTTGATACCAACACACTAAAAATATACTTTAGGGTGACGAGTGTACGTCTTTAATTTAAACTCATTCCCCCACTGGCAAGCCCCACCCAGTCCTGTTATTGTTTGGACTTTGCATTAATTATAACAGGTGACATTTCGAACTCATAAAACTTGATTAGCTATAGTCTTCTTTTTCTTTTGCAGGCTTCCTCATAGATGTTTCTGTGGGCTTTCAAAATATCTTTATCACTCTGGGATATATCAGCATCATAAATGGGTTCTTCATTTTCATCACGATCGTAATGAAATACTTAAGGAATCGTTGAACAGTATAGACTCGTTAAACACGGGAGTGATGTCAAGAACCGTTTGTATTTTCACCAGGATAGCTTTCAATCCAGTTTGATGTCAGCTGTTTTTATTTCATGTTCAGTAGTAGTCGGGGTGGCCCTACCGAAAAGGAAAGTGTTTCCATTTGGTCTTCTCACTTAAACATCGACGTCAGGGAGCATTTTGTACTGATTTTCACTTCCGGGGAAGGTGGAGTTTCGAGTCTTGACATACGAATTTATTAGAAGCGCTTTTCGCTATTGGTCAAGTGAAGATTTCAACCTTTAGTAACACAGTATCGAACAAAGTACTTAGGGCATGCAGTGAACAGTGACGTCAAGATTCTGTCGTAATAAATTAATCCGGAACATTTGCAATGTTTATCCACCTTAATGTAGCCGTTACGCTAATGTTATCTTCCTTTCATGTGCTTGACTTCTTGGTAAGAATTGGATTCAACGAAAAAGATACGTGGTTTTGGCCAAAGAAAGTTTGTTTTCCATCCACGTTTTTCTTTGGCTTTCAGTTATATTCCAACCTTATGAATATTCATAAAAGATGAGCGTTCCTCTCCCTGATTGACCCTCTACGTTTTTTTGGGGGGGGGGTGGGAAGTGAGATATTTCACCTTTTGCTCCCTCACGGGGAAGTAATAAGTGAAAAGACTAAATGTAAACACGTAATCTCGCGACAAGGTTACCCTGACTAATTCAGCAGCTGCATGTTCTATCAGTAGGATCAGGGAGGTATTACTTTGACAGGAGACACATCTTCAACCCTTTTTTTGAACCTAGCCTGTTGCTGACAGTAATCCCTTTTGAAGTAATCTTCCAGATATAATAGGCTTAAAGATACTTAAGAAACTAAACACAAAGGTTCCCGTCGTCTGCTAAATCTTGAAGAGCGGCATATGAAAATTTTTCCATTTATTTTACATTGCCATTCGTTTCAGACGCAAATTAATTTGTGCCTTTGTGGCGCGTTGTGCCCCGTTTAAAAACACCACATTGTCATTCCTTGTTACATTTTGAGCACAAATACACCACCTTAAAGCTGCGAAATAATGGGCAAATTGATGAAAAATCAACAGTAACATATAGCCTCATAGCTCTTTTTGGCATTTGCAAATAGCATGGCCGGTTCTTTTATTACAAGGATCTTTAGATTTTGTCACGAAAAACAGTCGTTTTGAATGTTAAAACATTGGCGCTTACTTAGGCTGTCGGCAACTTGCTACACATCAAACTTTTGTTCACGATAATCCTATTGTCAGCCTAATAGAGTCGTTGACAAAGGTTGGCTGGGACAGGAAATAGCAGTTATAAGTATTAGACAAAAGAAATGGAGGTTCTGAAGTCCTATCATCTGTCATTAAATGATAATCTCCTCACTCTTAATCCGATAAAAGAGGATTAGAATAAATTACATTTTAAGTTGGATCTCCTGTCAAAGTAACACCTCCCTGGTAGGATCAGTTTCCTAACATACTATTCATTATTTAAATATTTATGGTGACTATATGCTAAGCCTATGCAGAGCAGTTTTCGACCAGGATAAATTCCTTACTAAGGATTTGTTTCTGGCAATCGTACATTACTCAAAACTTTAAAGGGATCGACCATATTTATACTCAGGTAGTGCAAACTTTCATACCCTCGAACAGCGAGCTGGATCTTCTTCATTTTTCAGTCATTTTTAGCCTCTTTTTCATTATTCATAATTCTGAAGTGCTTCCGTGCTTTTTCAATGCAAAACTAGCATTCAGCCACAGAAGTGTTTTCAACGTGACCGGACATCTTCCGCCTGGCACAGTTCGCCCCGGACAATTCCCACACGGATATTTCCAACCCGGGAAAATTTTTCTCTGTACATATCCCACCCATTGCAATTACTGTACTCCTCAGACAACTTCCCTGGGTAGGAATAGCCAGGAAACCGTTTCCAATGCATTATGTTTATATGAATTTTCAATATAGGTGCATAACAGTGTGTACAGAACATCAGTGCAGGATGTGTACTCACCTCTTCGGAATGTCCATATCCAGACTGTTTATAACGTTTATTCCTGCTTTTGACATACACGGTGGATTAAACACATACGGTCAGGGCCGTAGCTAGGGTCATATGTTTAGGGGGTGTCCCCCTCCCCTTTGAAAATTTTTTGACTATTTACAGTGCCCTAGATGCAAAATGGTGCAAGTTTTGACAAACTTTGAAGTAATTTCATCCCTTTGGAAATTTTTTAACTATTTAAAGTGCCCTAGATGCAAAATGGTGCAATGTTTGGCAAACTTTGAGGTAATTTCATCCTATTCAATGCCATACTTTGGCAGCGTGTCATCCAAAGTGGGGAGCGAAACAAGGCTTCGCCCCCTCACCATCGACAGTGGGGGCGGTCGCCCCCTCTGCCCCCTTTTCCTACCTATGTACAGCATTTTTACTAATTTTGAACAAAATCCAGACGAATGGCTTCCAGCAATTGGGGAATGGGCAGGAGGTAGAGAATAGGTACAGGAAGGCGATATTAAACCTCCCTGATAGGTATAGCAAAATGAATGAAGGACTAAAAAGGGCATTTCAGAATGCGTTTCGTCGTAAGTGTGTTAACAATCACCATCTATACTGATAATGGCTGCTCGCGAAGCGCTCGGTATCTTTTTTTTTTTTTTGAAAAATGTATAACGGCAAATACTTACTTTCAACCTTCCTCATTATGCTACAAATTAGATTGAAAAATCCCATGTTGATGCGAGGCCCCTACAGATATTTGGAGATGTATCTCTGTTTTTTCGGAAAGTGTTGTGATCAGAATAGTTTCATGTAAAATTACCTCAATAATGGTAATGAGATGAAGCGCAAACCTTTACGCATGCGCACGAAGCGCGCCGAAATTTTTCATCAAATAAGATGTCAAAGGACAGTTTTAATTCATTATATACATGAAGAAAATAATATTTGTTATTATTCTCACTTGATCTAGTTGGAAAATACATACAAAGTTGACACAGGCTCAGTTGGAAAAATATGCTAGACTGAGAAATCAGAAATTCCAACTGGTATTTCAGATTTTCCGACTATCGTCGTTCTGACGAACTTTGGGGGGGGGGGGGGTGAGAAACCCCCACGCCCCGGTCGCGACGGCCCTGCATACGGTAACAGTTTATGATTTCTCTGAGATATTTCATGACGTCACGTTAAATAGATGACAGTATTTTCATCAACAAATACAACCGTGTGGGTACCAAAGTTTACACCATAGTACAGAGGGATTTCATCTGACGTCACGCGAGTGGGATTTCATCTGACGTCACGCGAGTGGGATTTCGAGGGACTGAAGGGCAAAACACGCGCAGAAAGCGTATTTACAGCACGCGCATAACCATGGATACCATTGTGATACATCGGACGCGTGCCTTTAAAAGCCACAGAGACGCACGATCTTGCCCTTCAAAATCAAAGGGACGGGCGATCACGTTACTCAGTGAAACCCCTCTATACAAGTTCAGTAAGTTCCAATCATGAAGGTGCTTTCACACTAAAAGCGTTTCAAGCGTTGGCGTGTCAAGTGTCCAACGCTGGAGCGTTTGGACGCTCGATGGCTTTTCATATAGCCAGCAAATACAAGTGAACGAATGGAGCGTTTCTTTTTACTTTTTCGGATTGCGACTGGTTGATGTATATATGTGGCTGCTTTCATTTTATTGGATAAAGGGCACATGAACCGGCGACAATAAGTGCATAACATCAACACTCCTAGGGCACAGTATGGAGAATGCAATAGCCTTATGAAGGACTTGAAACAGGATCGGCAAAAATTTCACGATTATTTTCGTCTGTATCCAGACACGTGAAAGGGGGGGGGGGAAGGCTAGGTGATCTTACCAAGTCTGTGAACTGTTATATTTTTAGGGGAAAAAGTCTGATCATGTTACACATGATATGAGCAAAAGCTTTAAGGAATTCCACTCTTTTTAAGGAATATGAGTCGTTCTCAAATTGACATTTGGGTGGTTTTATTAAAAACCAACTGGACCGATTTCTGTTCTCTTGCTTTATACTGCCCAACTTCATCAGTAGTAGCCTTTAAAACATTGGCTGGGTTCGCCATAGGACTGAAAATGTAGCTATAAGCTCATACAGTAAAGTATTGTCGTACCCTTCTGTTTCGCCCGACTCTGCAGTAACCTGGATTACACAAGTATGGGCGGCGATCCGTCTTTGAAAGTGGAGGGAGGGGGATAAATTGTCAGTGACACTATCTAAGCGGAGCGCCACCACCGGTTGGCGCGGAGCGCACAAAGAAAAGTTTCACTCAAAAATACCCCCAAGATCACTGGAAATGGCCCTTTCCAGGCTTTGCAACGTGACACTATGACAAATGTCAGAAGTATTTCCTAAACACTATCTAAGCGGAGCGCCACTATCGGTTTGCGCGGAGCGTACAAAGAAAAGTTTGGTCAAAAATAACCCCAAGATCACTGGGAATGGCCCTTTCCAGGCTTTGCAACGTGACACTATGACAAATATCAGAAGTATTTCCTAAAAAAATAAATAGGCCTATTGTAAAAAGTCTACAAAAAGGTAAAGTCTTCTGCCAGATCTGCCTGGTTTATTTCATGGGATGGGGGGGGGTATAGTGTACAGTATCCCCCATCCAATTTCATGGGGGATATATCCCCATCTCCCCCCCTCCCCCAGGATCGCCGCCCATGTACACAAGTAAATCTTTTAGATGTAGTGTCCTCTCATTGAGAATTGTGGGTGACTTTTTCTCCACAATGCCTCCTTTTCAGCCACTAAACTTGGAAAATCTTCAGCACTGATGGCCGTCATGTTTACTTACTGCAATAAACAGCAATAATACATGCGTGTGAAGCTTGTTTGCCCAGCGTTTTGAGCAAATTAAATGGGCTAACCACGGAAACGTTAAGGTGCCGTCAAATTACAAACTTAGTCCTTGTATAATCTTAACATTTTGCAAACAAAATGATGAAATGTTTACTTATTATCGTATCATTTTGAAGTTAAATGGTGAATTTAAAACTTAGCATATTTCAACAATTCTACATTTTGCAGAAATTGATGAAATTACTCACTTATTGAAACTCAACAAATTGACATTTCGCAGAAAATTGATGAATTACGCATTTAGAAGATCTCATTAAATCTGCATTTTGCAACAAAATGATAAATTACTCATTTATCGGAACTCATCAATTTAACATTTTGCAGAAAAATGATGAATTACTCGCTTACCAAATATCATCAATTCAACATTTTGCAGAAAAATACTTAATTACTCACTAACCAAATGTCGTCAATTCAACATTTTGCAGAAAAATGACGAATTACTTATTTATCAGATCTCAACAATGTAGCAATTTGTAGACAAATGATGATTAACACATTTACCAGATGCCAACAATTTAACAATTTGCAGAAAAATGATGAATTACTCGCTTTCCAAATGTCATCAGTGCAACATTTTGCAGAAAAATGACGAATTACTCATTTATCAGATCTCCACAATTTAGCAATTTGCAGAAAAATGACGAATTACACATTAACAAGATGTCATCAATTTAACAATTTGCTGAAAAATGCTGAATTACGCACGGAGAAGATCTTATCAATTTTACATTTTGCAGAACAAATGATAAATTACTTATTTATCAAAGCTAATCAATTCAACAGTTTGCAGACAAATGACGAATTGTGAACTTGTTAGAACTTATTATTTCCACATTTTGAAGAAGTATAAAAAGTGCGATTATATGAAAAGCATTCAGTAACATCTGTTTTCATTTCTCCATAATTGTGTTAGCGGCAATCCGACCTCTTAAGGCGGGGAGGGGGTGGGGAGTAAGACTTGCAAAGCGCCTCTAAGATTCGAAGTAAGGATTGTGCAATATGATAGTCCATTCGATCCGGGGGATTAAAATTATATTCCCGACTTCGTGCTTTTCAAATTAATTGTGAAGGTGGCTCTCCACCCCCACCCAGAGTGCTTTGGGTCCAAGTCACCACCCCGTGGGGCCGTCCAACCCCTAAGCTCTGTATTAGTAACAAAATTATGGGTATTCAAATGAAGCATTTAATATTCAAATGGCTTTATCATTATGCGAACTAATCAAGTCACGATGATCATAATTAAATGGTCTTTTTACAACAACCTAACTCTTAAAAATGATTTGATGACGCCGGGTGGCTTATAGGTGGGGAGCGGAAAGAAAATGCCGGAATTTTCCTAAAAGGTTCATGACCCTTCCTCACAGAGACCTTCGAGACATTTTCTAAGAGGAGTTTTTCGAAGCCTCATGCATCCCTCGCCTGCTATCATTTATCCTCACAGGTGCGGATCCAGGGGGAAGGAAACCATCTCCTCTCGCCAGAAAAAAATGAACAAAGTAATTGAAAAATATAGCAAAAATGATCTGTTTTTTTCTTGGAAATTAAAGAATGAAATGTCCCAATGAAAGATCCGTCGGAATTATTTCAACATCTCGTACCGTTCTCAAGATATACTTCTTCAAAGTTTCATTTTTCTGAAGTAGCTCGTTGTCTATGAAAGACTAATGATGTGTAGTGTTACGCAAATTTCTTTTGTTAATCCTATATTAATTATCTATTAATTGCTAATCAAACAGTTTACAGTTTGGTGATTGATATCAATATTTTCCAAGGAAAAAATTTCAACTTCCCAAAGGTTGAAAAACAAAGGCTAAGATCATCCATATTTGGAATGTTTATCTTTCGACGTCACAAATTTGCCTGTTTAGCTCATGTTTATTCATGGTGTAAGAGTTAAATAGAAAGTACCCTGTAAAATGGTCAGTATTTAATTTGATGGATTTTAATGGGAACTGTGGCTATTTGCTGGATTTGCAATGCTCCCATCATATATCCAGCTATGTAGTTTGCATGTCAACAGACCTTTAAGTACTTCGTTCAGGCTCTTTGGGTTACAAGTAAGCCCATACCCTAAAACACACTAGTTCCACCTACATTTTGCCTTTCCAGTTGTGATAGAAAGTAATAAATTTGAGCTCAGATTTTAATATTTCTAGGGGACCCTATCAGTTGTGGCCGCCTGTTGCAACAATAACTTAAAAAAAACATGTAGTAATTTTAGGTGCTACGTACAACGCCCGGGAAGTGTCATTTCCTGCAATCTGGAAGGCAAAAATCTTCTTGGTACGCAACGCGCCAACTGGTGGTAGCGCTCCGCTAAGAAAATGTCTCGAAGGTCCCTTTCAGGGAGAGCCATGACTCCAGAGCTTCGAGGTTCGCCTGGCCCCCACGGGGTGCTGACTTGGAACGAAATCACTCGGGATTGGGGCACCTTCACAATTAACTTGAAAAGCATGAAATCGGGGCGATTATTTACATCCCCCCCCCCCAGATCGAATGGTCTGGATACACGCCTGTATAAACTATCACGTTGCATCAACCTCAAATTCGAATTTTAGGAGCGCTCTGCAAGCGTTCCCCACCTTATGAGGTCGGATTAGGGCTAAGAAACAATCATAAAGAAACTTGGGTATAAAATCAGGTTTAATTAATAGTACCTTTCATATAATCGCACTTTATTATACTTCTTCAAAATGTGGAAAAAATAATTTCTAACAAGTTCACAATTCGTCATTTGTCTGCAAACTGTTGAATTGATTAGCTTTGATTAGCTTTGATAAATAAGTAATTTATCATTTGTTCTGCAAAATGTAAAATTGATAAGAACTTCTCAGTGCGTAATTTAGCATTTTTAAGCAAATTGTTAAATTGATGACATCTTGTTAATGTGTAATTCGTCATTTTTCTGCAAATTGCTAAATTGTGGAGATCTGATAAATGAGTAATTCGTCATTTTTCTGCAAAATGCAGATTTAATGAGATCTTCTAAATGCGTAATTCCTCAATTTTCTGCAAAATGTAGAATTGTTGAAATATGCTAAGTTTGAAACTCATCATTTTACTGCAAAATGATACGATAATACGTAAACATTTTATCATTTTGTTGCAAAATGTTAAGATAATACAGGGACTAAGTTTGTAATTTGACAGCACCTTAACGTTTCCGTACCAGCAGTATACCGAGCGGGACGCTAGCAAACCGCTCGAGACGCTTTGCTTTGCTCGCTGGCCATGTGAAAGCTGCGCGCGTTTGACCATTGTTCTCAACTACGTATTTAAAAAAAAACGCTCGGACGTATTTAAAAAAAACGCTCGGTTCGCTTTGCTTTGCTCGCGGTGTGAAAGCTCCTTTTCTGTTGCCATTCTGTATATAAAAAAGTTGCAGATAATCAAATCAATAACACAGAGTGATGCATTGAGATCAAAGCAAGTCAAACTAGCGACTTATTGTTGTTGGGGTTACACAGTGACCGAATATTTATGCCTATATCCATGGGCAAACGGGACATTTACTTGGGAGTGAGCTGATTTTGCCAGGGAAAAGTTTTATTACCCTAAGAAAATTGACCGGGATTTTTCCAAAATCTGCATGAGAAACGTGTTTTGCCCGAACAGGGTGGGGACCCTGCCGTAAGGCCGCCACCACCCCGGCTCTTACGTCCATGAGTCGATCGTATTTTCGGAGTTTTTACTTCCGAAGAAAGGAAATGGTTGCATGCTAGACATGATCAGCCATCGTATAACGTATGAAATATTTATGTTTGATGCTCAGCATTATGGGAGAATAATTTACATTAGAACTTTATTACTGTCCAAAAAGGTGGTTAAATGTACGTGTTTTATCTTTTCATGTTTGGTTTGTGTATTCAGATAAGATTTAACTGATGGCAGTAATGTTTCTCAGTCGCTGTGAATTACAATTATAGTTGGGTATACATTTATACAGTTGAGTAAAATCATTTTCTCCAGAAATGGGTGTGTAGGTGGAAGTTGAAATAGTTGAGGTTCAAGAATTTTAGCCTAGTAAGTTTTCTTTTTCAAATGGGTTAATGGATTAACGCACCTCAAATACCCAATTCTGAACTCGTTGCTCCTACAAATAAATTCAAATTATTTCGTATTTCGTACATAACAATAAGAATAAAAAGCATGAAATTATCATTTTCATACTTTGCAATTTCAGTGTATCCCCACAAAAACACCCCATTAAAATATGAGAAAGAGGAAGAATAGGAAATGAGAAAAAGTAAAAAAAAAAAAAAAAAAATATGTGAAGTTATAAGGGAGAAAAAGAAACTTCACAAAAATCAGGACCATTTGATATCGGGAACCAACTGGAAACTGGACAGAAAAGGTTAAAGGGAAATATTGCGTTCAGGTTTAAAAATGCGCTAACATGGCATACAAAGAAAATACTTGGAATCATTATTGAACCGTGCAGTCTCACTATAGCAATAGCTTTATCTCCTTAAAATTTTATGCATTACAAGAGTAACCGAAGTTGCATCATTTTAATTTTTGAAAGTTTGGGTGAACAAATTACCTTTGTGCAACAAATAACCGAATTTCTTCATCTGAAAACCTCATGTCTTGAAAAGAAAGCTACCGTCTGGCCTTATTATGAATGATCTATCATCCTTTATCTTTTAATTTTGGTTTAAAAAATATGAAAATTTTCTGTAAAACAAACGCAATAGTTCCCTTTAACTATGTAATCGTCGCCGAATGATCTATCCTAAAAATCAACTAATCTTGAGTAAGGCCATCTTAATGTTTGATTGACATAAATTTTCCATTTTTCAACCATACACTTTCAGTCTTGTAGATGTAAGGATCCAAGGACACATTTTTAACGGACTCTAACAAAAAGGTCGACTGGAGGCCCATGTCAAGTGGGCTGGATGGCAGAACGCAATTTAAAAATTTTCAGAACAAAATTGCTTAATTTATGTCAATGTATGGAGCCACCTTCAGCACCATACCCGGCTACGTGCCTAGCCCCCTGCCAGTTGAATGAGTATAGGAATTCATCTTTTATGTTTTCCTGGTCGCGACACTTGTTACGTTATGGAACTTGCTATTCTGCTACCTTCCACTGACGAATTGCATTTCTCTGTTTCTGCAATGCAAGCTACGAAATTTGGGCATATGTAGAACCGAACACTGGTGAGACTTTAACAATCTCTTCCGAAACATGAATGATTACTTTTGCACACCAATTCTCCAAACAGCTTATGTATCCTTCTGAAATTAGTCTTTGATCGTTGCTTTGTTTTAGCATTAATTCTACCCAGTCTGAAAGGGGCGCTGCTTTTTACGTGCTTGGAAACGGACACGAACAGAACACAAAGTACAAAACAAAAACCGGGACCAGGCTTGAACACAGAGGCAAAACTGTTTATACTCAACCAGCAAAGGAAGAGTTTTTCATGTAATAACTGTAATAACTGTTTACAATAATTACAGGCTGACCCCCCCCCCACCCGAGCTATTTACATTAAACTAAGAAAAGGTAGTAGGGTGCTTACAACTTATTTACAAGTTCACCCTCACTCGTCCCGCCTGCACAGAGGCAAGGCGACCCCACCGCCTAGCTGTAAGGTCTATATAGTCAGATGGAAGGGTTAAACATCTTCAAAGCCCATACTCCACAGTCATATGACAGCGCTGACATAGTGCAAACACCTAGACATTTCTATACTTGCAGGCAAGTACATATCTAGGCGTTTTAAAGATCACAAAGCTTAGACGGGTAAGGTTATTACTACATAAATGATGGTTGGTTGATACAAATGTTACTACCGTCGTACCCAGCGTAATTTTCTTGATATGGCATTCCATTGAGCTTACACTTGCAGCACTGCCTCTCTGCCCTTACGTGCTGCCCAACTTAATCCATAAAATTTTTATGCGATGAGATTCTGTGCAGTGATGAATATCATATGGCAATACTTAGATTTTACAGAATCATCATGTTAAAATACATGATGGTTCTATAAATGCTATACCGGAAGCATTTTCATCACTTTCATTTTTTCTTTACCCTAATATTTTGTTTTTCTTTGTTCTTCGTCTCTAATCTATTGTCGGTTGTACGTGATGCTCCGCATAAGCAGTGAGCCATAACTGGAAAAAAAGGCCGTGGCCGGCTCGACTTGAACCAATTGGTTGGAAACTGGGCCGTTAAACGTCATCTAACTAACTAACTAACTAACTAATCCATTGTCTTTCTCTGTCTTTTTCTTTTTTCGTTCTGTTTTGCCTTTCCTCTATATCAGCTTGGGCCAGGGGCTGAGCTCCCAACGCACCCAAGCACCCTCCTGATTATTTAATATAAGCGTAGACCATGATGAAGGCCATCCGAAAGTTCGAACCCTTACACGAGCTCCCGGAATTGTCTCAACACAGCCGTAAACATTGTCAACAATTTTGGCGAGGTCGGCAGGTACACAGCTGCCATTAAATTATGTGATGACCTTACTTACACTGAAATTTACGTAGACTTCACACGTGGTATCAGTTAAAAATATCCCTACATAGGTCAGCTATTTTGAACCAATGCGATAAATCACAAATTTTGCAGGTATGCTGAGTGAAGTCAGTCGGAACATGGAAGTACTACCTCGTAGTATATTTAGGTGATGTATTTCTCTGCATGACATATTGCGGATTAAAAATTATAGGAAAAAACATGTAAATAAATCGTTTTTTCTTTTTCTGTATTAGACGTACTTTATTATTCCGCATGAAGCCTACGACCTTCACGAATGATAAAGACGAACTTTTTGTAAGGAAGTATTCGCACTAATATATTGCAAAATGCGTTTCTCAACCCTAGCACAGTTTCAGAAGTCCTTACCTTTGTCCTTATTTTTAATATACTTCAAGTACTATTATTTTTATTTTCAGTGTGGTATATTTTATCCGATACAGATGAAATGTTAGTAGTATTGTTGCCTAAAGTTGAAACTTCTCAGTCTCGTAAGGGTAAACTTATAACTGTGAGTGGAATTTTCCTTCACTTGTCAGTACGGTCAAAGATGGTCCTCGCGTTATTTAAACGATCAAAAGCGGGCGTCGACTTTCAAAAGGTTGAGAAACCCTGGTATATGAAACAGGGTCATCAAAACGAACTTAAGGCTGCACGGCACAAGTTTGGTCACGGTATGAGCTCCAAACCGTTAGCAGGACTCCGAGCGCAGTGGCGGAGCTACCATACAGTCAGGGGCGGTAATTGCCCCTTCTGACGGACTCAGATCACTCGTCGGCGCCCTTTTTGGGTTTTTACCGTGCTTTACTTTTGCACCGTTACTGACAATGCTTCCAAACAACGTGATATAATAGTGTTATTTTAGGCCCAGATAACAAAATATCCAAACAGCGGCTATAAATATATTCTAATGAGAAGGGTTATCTTTTGTGATCTAGGATAGAGGTTTAGCCCAAACTTGTCTACACGCTATATACTCACTAATGTAAGTTTGGGCTTTGCTTAGGTCATTGCTTCTCAACCAGGTGTGTCAATAATGTTACAAAATACACAGAGTGACCCTCGCAGTCCCAAGGATGATGTTGAGGAGGGCGCAAAAATAACTGTTGCGAAAATAGTCCTGCTCTCGTCCGGGATAATTGTCAACATGTATAATAAAATTAGTCTATGCAGATCCCAAGAATCTCCCACAAACTGTTTTTAAAAAAATTGAACAAGCTTTTTCGGCTAAAATAAATTAAATCTGTTGTTCTAGTGGGAATGGCTTTGAGTACTGATAAGCTGCTTGCTTTTTGCGTTTTGCCATTTTCAAGGGTACATGGGCATGATAACCTGCCCACTCACTTCACCAATGCAGTGTGGTCATCTGACACTGTGTAATAATGCCATAGAAATGCTTCTTTTTGTATGTTCTTGATTCGTAAATGCCAGGAAATCACATCTAATTAAGTTAACTTTCATTTTTCACGAAGACCATTAAGTGTGTTAAAATGGTCGCCTTTATACTAGAATGTGAAATGAAGGGATTGAAAATGGAAACATGTTTTAGCAGAAATACTTGGGCAGGAGGAATGGGAAAGCAGTTTTCTACCAGGTGGGGGAATCCGAAAGAAAAGTTTGTAAAGCCTAGATCGTGTTGAGGCATAGGGTATCGGCCTACTTCGAAGTCCCCCAACAGGTCGCTCTCTCCCCCCTCTGACCGAATTCCCTAGCTCTGCCACTGTCAGAGTGGTGAGGCCCTTTGTGGTGTTTCTACGGGGGACGGGGTGAAGCCAGAACACTTTGACATTGCAACTTTCAAAGCAAAATTAGAAGCACTTCAATGGAAATCTCTAATAAAACATTTTGGTTTTATTTTCAGTATAAATTATGATTATTTTATCATTGAAAAGTCACCGTGAGCCAGACAAACGACATCTTTACAGAAGAGATTGAGTCTACTTTGCAAACAATACATTGTAAATCAAGCAGTCATCTTGATGATGACTACAAAGGAATACCACAGCTCCCGTGAAAAGAAGTAATGAACCTTTGCCAGAACAAATGAGGACAGTTTTCATGAATTCCGATAGAGCTCATGAGAAATAGTGGCAAGACTTTGTAAAGAGTTCCAACTGTCCAACGAGGTTCTGGAAAAAAGACACACTTGAGCGTTATCCGTCCTCGTCATACTTGTAAATAATTTTCATTTTTCCCACTGGATACAGTTCTCACTTGACTTTTTCTCAAAGGGCAACAACATGAAATTATTTTTATGTAGATTTTATAAACAAAATTCAAAAATGCATTGAGGTTTCGATGAATTCATTTCGGCAAACTTTAAGATTTCATCCAGAACTACAAAGGCTGTACTATATGTTAATGTTCCGGACCAAATACTTCCATCATGTACGATAGGGTGCTATGATACCTACCTTAAAATAAAATGCCGACAAGTTTTCAGACTTTGATCTCTGGTAACCTGAAATGACCTTTCACTGAACACAGAAACATGAACAACAGCATTTTTGAAATAAATAAGGTAAATTGACACCATGTATGAAAGTTTCTTTGAGTTTCAAATCATAAAATATAATGTAATGCAAGTTCTTAAGATGTTGACATTCAGTGAACTCAGATGACTTTTGACGCCTATCAAATACAGTGGGGCATTTTCACTCAAAATATGCATTTACATGACTTAGTATGGGAAGGGAATGCTCCCTTTGTTTACAAGCTTTTCAGAGTTCGACATCTGGAGGTCTCAGATAACCTATGACCCACATCAAATAGATAGCATGATTTCTCCAAGTTTCATAGCGCATATCTACATGCTACGTTAGGAGAGTATCCATGCTTCCTACCTTGTGATATTATACTGTCTTGTTGTAATAATGTTTTCGTTATTAACATCTGATGATCGCAGATGACCCTCGAAGCCTCCTCCAAAATTAATAGGGTCCTTCTTCTTGATAAAATGATGACCTAGCCTTGACCTCTACTAAACAATATATTCCTTTGTTTTGCTGTAATGCATTCATATGGTACAGGGCCTTTTTTTAAAGAATTTTTTAGTGGGGGGGGGGCATTTGACGAAAGGGACCATCTAAGCGGAGGCCCACCATTGATTGGTGCGTACTTTACGAAGAAATTTTTCAGAAAAATGCCTGTCTATTAGTGGCATGCTCATGGGCCATGCAGCGTGTTATGTGATCACTGGCGTGGGGGAGGGGTCTAAGGGGAGGGGTTCCCCTTGGGTGTCCTTACATGCAATCTGGTGCCATATATGCTACCTGTTGGAGTTAAACTTATATTAAAAAAAATTGACGTATTTTTTGGAACAAAAAAAAAAAATCGGCATCAACTTTGGAAATTTTTGAAAAATTAGGTGTCCTTGCATGCAATCTGGTGCCACATAT
>WURT03673166.1:0-36912 GCA_009936505.3 Holothuria glaberrima | reverse complement strand
ATTCTCTGACAGATTGTGAATTAGTTGTGGTCAACTAGGCATGGCTAAAACTTGGTATTCAATTCTAGCGTCATGTAAAATAGATTGTCTATGGTGGTGGCACTATTTCTAAAATCGTTTATTATTTGAATGGAAAAGTCACTAGTTAATGCAATACGACGAGAAAAGCTACGGTTTTGTAATATTCCTGGGAAATCAAAGACAAGGGCAGTACGTGAATCCTTAAAATCGCTCATATCAGTGACCTGTAGCACCCTCGTTATCAAGTGTACTTTCTACCTGCTTTGCAAGCACTAACTCAGTTAAATGAAAAAGCTCCGGCGCAACGCTCACGTGGTCCTAGCCGGTCCAGGTCTGACTCCTCTAAAGGTTTCTTGACACTATCACTATAGGCAACCATACATGAGAAATATTTGAGTCCCTAGGTTGGAAGGTAAGACGCGACGTTTGCCTAGTTTATGGCAAGTTGTTCTACTGTGGCCGTATCGCTCACTGAGGCTAATTTAAATTGAGTGAGGGCCAAAGTAGAGCAAGCACATGGCAATATGTGGTAGAAAAGACACTGGAAGTAGCATGAAGGAAATAGTTCTCCAATGGCTCCTCCTTTGATGATTTTAATTAAGTCAAAACCTACTAATTCGTGACCTATTACCAGCATAAGTAATAGGAAAGTAAATTTTATTTGCTTGCACCAACTGTGTTTGGAAGCCTGAAAGCGGGGTATAACTAAAAAAAGAAACGTAATAGCTTCATAAATCCAGGCAAAATACACGTGCTGGCATTTTGTCTGTTCATTGATTATTCTCTCTTCAGCGTAGGCTCTATTTAGTTTCCTTCTTGGCAAGTTACGCACTCAGCAAACACATACAAACCAGTTTGATTATTTCAATCATTCTTAAAAAAATTCCTATTTTGCTAAAATATCTGAATATTAGTCGTCGATCGCACCTTGTGTTAAACACTGAGACATTCTTGTACGACACAAAATCATTTCTCATTGAAATATGAAACTGCGCTTGAATGACAGGTATAGTCCTCGGTTGTACAGAAAAGCACCTTTTACCTTCCTTGAGTAGGTTAGCCCTTTTCCATAAACTTTTTCGTAACAAAAACAATATGTATTTTTAGGAATTTTATCCGTAAGTTACAAGAAGAATACTTTGTTTTGGGACCGTCATATCAATGTTAAGGGCACAGATGGGGAATTTGAATAATTTTTTTATTTTTTATTAATTTGCAAATATGCAAATTAGATGACGTCATACGATCTTTTTTTACAAATATCATAGGCATTTTTTGTATTGGTACAGGGGTTTGTTAAGCATAGTTTTCTCTTTCATTTGATACCAACTTCGAAGAGAGTGGACCAAAAATGAGAAAGATATGCTCATTTTACTTTTTGTTTCCTTTGAAAATCCAAGCTCACACTGTATATACTCTACACATTGTACACACACTGTGTACATTTGCACAGTTCACAGTGAAACGTAAGAGGCTTTTGATTCATGAACAGGCTGGTACTCTTTGTAGGGTAGCCCGTACTGGACACGGTGATGAAAGAAAAAAGTGTGTGGGTGGTTGTGGCTTGTAATTTTTGATATTCGGAGGGCATTTTTGGGTTAGAAATGTACATTTTAGGCAAAATTTGAAGCATTTTTTAATTTTTGAGATATTTACAACTTCATACCTCTCCAACTCATCCTACCCTTGATATTTACTAACATGTATTGGTATAGATTTATAAGGATTTTTGTAAAAAACACATTGGTGTTTGAATTTAACAAATCCATCTTTTCGTTGTCTTGGATGACGGGCCCTATATTTTGGCCTTGAAATGTTGATTTTTGCCACAATGAGGCTTTTTTGAAAATATTACCTAAAATATCCCTAAAATCTCTACTCCTGTCATTTATTCATCTCTCATGGCGTTTGTTTAGGTTGCAAGGCATTCCAAAAACATTGAGAAGGGAAGGGGTTTTCTAAGTGTCTGAAATGATTTTTGACCAAAATTACGTCATTTTGACCATTTTTTAAAATCTTTTGACGATTTTTTGATGTAAGCAATCACTTTTGTGAAATTTTGGGGCAAAATATCAGATTACAACCCCACTAAAATGTAGTAATCGACAGATTCTTTGTTGGCTTTCTTGTGGTGGTTAAAGAAAGTCTGTTGAATGTTGCATGCCAGAGCTATAACTTTTTAAAAATGCTTACTCGATTTGCGTGCCACTGGCACTACAAGTATTGTTAACGCAAGTGTAGTCTTGGCAGGCTTTGCTATTGAGATTAACCTCCCTGGTCGTAGTAGTGAGAATTTTCAGAAGACAGTGCTGGTCTCTCGTTATTAAGGAGAAGGGGGCAAGAGTGTCGACAAGTTTTCAAACTTGAGGAATATGACCATTATCAGTTCTTTTTCAAGCTTGACGAACCCTAAAAGCGACTGATCCGGAACCCACCTGAAGTCCCATGAAGATTCTGGAGGCCAGATAATCTGTGGTTTGATCTGAGCCATTCATTCATTAAATTGCTGTTTCCACCATTGTGGAGTTCAATTTTATTGAATCAGCCAAATTACAAGCTATGGCACATATGCCCATTGTTTCTGTTGGGTTATAGAAAAAAGTTCAAACGACCATCACCTCCTCTTTCAGAAGTTGGGGGACATATTCCCCGTCTTCCACCTGTTGACACCCATGAGACGGGGTGATCCATGTGAATGCAGACTGTTGGTGACAGTTTAAAAATTTAAAATGTTAACTTAAGAAAAGCAAGGCATTGTGAAAAGTTAAGCCAGTAAAGTCTAAGAGCGAATGACTTTTTGCATGCTCAAAAACAGGAACGTCAAAAATAATAGAAAGATGAACTTGACTAGATGTTGCTCATAATTGAGTCAAAAACCCATCTAAAACTTAACAACAGATATAGTTTAAACACCTGACTTTAGGGATTGCTTCATAGATGAAAGAT
The DNA here is from genome assembly GCA_009936505.3 of Holothuria glaberrima. Classification (NCBI taxonomy): domain Eukaryota; kingdom Metazoa; phylum Echinodermata; class Holothuroidea; order Aspidochirotida; family Holothuriidae; genus Holothuria; species Holothuria glaberrima. The sequence goes on along the minus strand of WURT03673166.1, from coordinate 33,945 downwards.
CAAACAGCTTTATTCGTTACCGTTTTCTACCTGTTAAAGTGTTCTAATTGATTATCTAATTGCAACATACAGGGGAAATGATTAGTTCATAATGAGTGTCGTGTAACTGTCAGATCAGATCCATAGGTACACTGTTTGGAACAAGGGCCAAATGGACGTTTATGCGTGAATCCAAGGACGTGGACTTTTCCAAAACAATATGTCAAATGTTATAAATACGTACCTAAATTTAAATGATCATTCTTGTTGATAACGTCGCATAATGATATTAGAAATTATTTGATTAACAGTTTCATTTCTTCATTACTAGGAAGTAAACTACGATACATGTAGTACGTGATGGAAATATCAAAGTATGTTTCCTTGGGGTTTAAAGTCAACATTTAGATACGGTTCATAGGTATAATTAACTTTGTGTTAAAGGATAATTTTAGCTCCTGAACTTTTCGACCTTTGCATTTACCGTAATATTGACCGTAATAAATCTGTGCTGGTGTACTCTATATTGACATAAGTGTAAGGTCCGTACGGTAAACGGAAACGTTACAGTTGCTAAAAGGGAGAACTTGATCTACAGAATACAACCTTGATTTAAATACCATTTGTATCTCTCCAAACAGAAATATTTATTCATTTCTCATTTATTCAAAGGAGAAAATATTCATACAATGCTCCAATTAACCAGGAGACAAGCATTCTTTTTATGCCGGAAAATCATTTCATCCACTGAAATAACCTCGATATTTCCTACTTACAACTACTATGAACTGCAAATGCAATTTACTGCCAAGAACTAGTTATCATTGCAGACCTTTTCTAATTTATTGTTTTTACGGTTAGCGTTTCTGTTCCGATTGTTTACAATCATTCCTTAATTTTCAATCGGATGTTTGATAACTCTTGACAAAATTGGATAATTCGCATTTTATTTCTAAGGTTTCAAAATCAGTGTGGGATAACTGCATAACAGGCATTACGAATGACAGTTACATAAATCCTCTGGTACATTTTATTAATATTAATTAATATGACAAATCATAAAAAGATTGTTATCCCGGTGCTTTCAAAGAGGGGTTTTATTATAGTCTCCCTGTTTCGTAATATCCGTCGGCAAATTCTTCTAGAAACATATTAAAAGGGACTGTGTGGCAGTAAAGTGGTATTGTCTTATCCGTTCTGAAGAATTTTCTACTACATATCAAAGTCATAACAAAGTGACACGCTTTGTAAGTGTTATCGTAATACTAGCCACTTGTTTATTCTAATGTACACATGTGATGATGACTGTGTTTATTAGTGTTCAAACATTCCGTGTTTATTAAATAGAAGATGACATTTACATGGCTTTTTTTCAGTGGAAAAGTCGTATAATCGAATGGATTCGTTTACATTACATTAAAAAACAATCCATCAACTCAATGTGATCTTTAAACTTGTCTAATTACTTTGGCCTAAGAATCTTGTAGAGGGCGAATTTTCATTTCACTGTACGTGATATAATAACTCCCTCCAGGAAGGTTATACCAATAAATGCTCTTGTAATTAGTTGAACCCGCATTGTAGAGACCGTTTAGGTGAGAAAAGTAATAATTATAAAACCAACAGGCACCATGACCATACATAGCTCGATTACCCCCACTCCAGAGATCGTTGTCTCGGTCACGTGTAGAAAAGGATTGATTTTTGTGATAAGTATGACCAAGAGCGTCATAACCTGTGGAAGAAAAAACAGAAAGGAGAGAGGCAATATTTATTTAAAGGCAGCAGACTATGCAACATTCACTTATTATTAAATACTTGTGGCAGTAGATCAGAAGTCAATCAAAATTACTACTTAATATTCGACTTTACATATCGAGAACAGATTTCTTTCGAGTAAAATTTTCATCCAACTTTTTGTGCACTGGTCCAAGTCTTTAGGTTGAAAGAATTCAGAGGGCATCCCCAAGTATTTATCAATCTATCTTTATGTCCCAGTGGTTTTTCTAACTGTGAACTGTTGGAATCTACCATAATATCATGTTTTGAATACGTTTAAAAGTTGACGCGTACAGCGTTGGACCATTTTATTCCTGTGTCGTGTTTTAGATTCATTATATAAACCAGGGTTAATTAGATGTGTCTGCATTCAACCTTATGTTTATTCAAGCTATTTATTAAGTTTAATATAAAAACATTTAGTAGTCTAAGTATTAAAAGTAGCATGTGCTATAGATCTAAAGGTGTAGAACTATTTCTGTTTTGAGACTACATTCTATTGTGTGATCTCTCTTATGTAACGTTTGTGAAAGGAAATATCGTTTTAGTTATTTGTAAGAACGAGCAGTGAAGTGTACACAGTTTTTTGACATTTGAGCCATGACTGGAATAAAGGAAATTTCATTTATTTTGGGTCATTGTTCTAAAAGAAATGGCCAAACATAAGTAGGCTAAATGCCACAAGACTAGGAAATAAGTTTTGGGTTGTGGATGATAAACGTTTTAAACTTTAATGTGGTTGTACCTATTGTATCTGAAGTGAATAGCCAACACAATTTAGTACCTTTGACTCAGCAATGTAAATTCGAGTTTTGTTTTCTCATAATTTGAAGAATCCAATTCATGCCAACGTGAAACGTGATCTTTTAACTGAAACGATGAATTTGGCGTATTAGGCATACTTAAATCAGTAGTATGTCGGGTAACATTTCTCTGACTAAAAGAGCAATTTCAATCAATTTCCATCTTCTTTACCTCCATTTCCAAGGCATTGTCAGTTATTACCCAACAATGACATACTATGCAGCTTAAGTGAATAGAGAAATCGATTTCAAAAGTTTATCACGAATACGACATGACGTTTTTCTTTAAACCTGTTTTGTAATGTAGGACAACTGACGAGTAAAACATGGTATGGACAGATATTTTTTCGATCTTACATATCTTACGAATGGAAAAGAATCTCATTTGGTGATAAGAATACACCTCGGCGATGAGACCCTTAACATGAGCATATCACATCGGAATGAAGTAAAAGGTTTGGAAAAGTTATCTTGAAAGGAGAATCAAATTTAATGTATCTCCTGTTCAAGACAATAGTTATCTTGTGAGTAGCTACCATGCTTTGTTGTGTTATCGAGACATGGGTACCTAGACACCCTTCTTATCGTTTAATAATTTGTAAGCTATACGGATTTATTAACGTTACCCTATAACTAACCCTTCACATTCGTGCTGGTAAATAAACACTGTGATTCCGTCGGTTTATTTGCAGCTTCTTTTTTCAGTAACTCACTAGTCTTGGCTAGAGCCAACTGTTTACATGGGCTTTGTACATTGATTATGGGGTAATATTACATTACACGTTACAACGAAAAAGTGCTGATTTTCCGAGTATACCAAGATTCAGAGCAAAAGCATTTTTCTGGAAGTATTTTGCGTTGAATCAATTGTCTTTAAACACCAAGGCTGAATCGTTTGCCATTGATAAACTTATTGCTGTTCAGTGCGGGGCACTTGTTGTAAAACAGAATTGGTGGGCAGGAAGAGCCGGTCAAGTAAGTCAAACTAATATGCTATTATATACTCTAGGTAATATTTGACATGCGTAAAAATAATACCGCATATAAATTTTTAAATTTACAGTTTTCTTACATTAAAACAACACCAATTACATAATTATGAAAACACTTACTTGCTGTGCTTGTTGAGTCTAAGTCTCCAATACCAACTAATCTGTATTTGCTGCCCTCGTCACTGATCCGAAATAGGTTATATTTTGCAAAGTATGGTTGTCCATTGACGTTATTCATATCAATGCGTAATTCGTAAGTCTTCTGATTTGTTAAGTAAGATATTTTATCATTTCCGAGCCAAGAGTCTCCTCGAAGGAAGCCAAAGCCGTTCTTGTACTCGTTCCAGTTACGGTAAAAGTCAACAGATCCATCTAAGCGACGCTGTAAAACCTAATTAAAAGAAGAGGATCCCCGTGCTAGTGAGAAATATTTTAACATTTGAAACGAGAAAGACAGTCGATTCACTGTATTGATACGAAATTCCATCTTATGCTAATATAAGAAAAATAATTATAGAACCAAGTGAAATTTGTAGATAATGGGTAGCCCCAGGAAATGTGTACGCGCAGTAGCAGCAATACAAAACGCGTAATTACATCTGCATTTGCTATCACCGTCACTAATACGGAATGGATTAAATTTGACGAAGTAACGTTGCCCACTAACGTTATTTTTCAATGCGTAGCTCAAAATTCTTCTCATTTGTCAAGTTAGAACATGCCGTATTCTTGCCGATACTAAAATCCACTTAATATCCGCCGCCCGGCGGATTTTTCATAACTGCACACTGCCAAGAAACGACAAAGAGAGATATAGACTTCCTCTCTGCATACTCTCCACAACTTGTGTAAACAAACTCTCTCAAGTGAAAACAGGCTACTCTGTAGAATACAATGGCTAGGCAAGCATCTGATGCAAGACTATTTAATGGTCAAGTGAACAGTTTACAGGCCATGAAGGATTGTTTGACAGTTAGTTTATATTTGATTTGGCAGAAGTGTGGAGACAAACAAAACGTACGAACACAGTCTCCATCGGCAGAAACACTTCATGATATTCTATCATTTTTGAGCCAAAATTCACCACGAAGAAAGCCAAACCCTTCTTGTGCGCGTTCCAGTAGCGATAATAGTCAACAGATCCATCTAAGCGAAGCTGAAAAACCTGATATAGGCTAAGCAGGCCAAAAAAGTATAGGATTCTATATAAACTTAAGCGTTGGGTGTGCATTGTGTAAACACTAACAAAGTACTACAAGACATCATGGTGTAAGGAAGTAGATACTTAGACTGTATGTTGAAACAAAGAAGAGAAGCATCCCAATATAAGTGATCATATTTATAAGACTGTGAGGTAAACAGTATAGACATACAGAGATACGCAGCACCAACGAATTTTCATTACAGAATTTCCAAAAAAAAAAACAATTTCTTATGGATTGACTTGACCTAAATCACCGTTGTCAAGAATGATGACCTTCGCCCGTGAAGAGTGCATGTATTTAGGGATTGTTAGCTGTAAAAGTCAGACATCCAAACAAAGAGTTACCCATTTTCTTTAAGATAACAATATCTTCAGCCAAATTAGGGATACGTTACATACCGTCCAGCCTCCACCGTCTATACTATTGTTGCAGAAAACTTCAAACGGCTCAGGAGAACCCTCTGGTTTAATAAGATAAATGCCATCTGCAGACTGAACTTCACATTGTTCGTACACTTCTTTACAATCTCTCGGGTATTCGGGTTGTTGGTAGAAGAAGTAGGAAGAACCTTTAATGAATCATGAGAACAGCAATTTTATTAATTTAATCCGTTTCATGTTGAAAAATTGATCATTGAAAGGACTGGCAAATGCATTAATCGTATTAAAAAAACACAATGGATCTTTAGGCTTGTTGATATTAATACGATCCCCGGTGGTCCTCATGATTCCTCTACTTTAAGTGGTTAAGAGATTAATTGGTCAAGGAAAAGAAGTTGTCAATACAGCTCAGTGACTAGCCTTCACACTTTTGGTTTAATGAAATAGAAACTCGAATACCTAAATTATACTGAGCTGACTCTCCCATTGCAGTTGCGACACAGAACACGGTTAGAACTTATCCACGTGTATGCTTTTGAACGGTAACTTCACAAGAACTGACCTACCAAGTTTGCAAGGGCACACAGCATAAAACATTATGTCCTGCATAGACGTTCTAATTCTGCTCTGCTTCATAAAGTATGAAATTTATTGTCAGTATACTATGTTTCCGATTTACCCCGTGGAGTAAATTTACAACACCGTTGTGTTGCGTCTGACGTAAGAAACTTCCCTCTATTCCAGCTATAGTAACTATAAGTTAACCCTGACAATGAAATTACAATACCCACAGGAGTGAGAACAGAACCCATAGCACTGCTTACGCACCAAGGTTACTTACTAGCCAAGAGAGAAGTACTTTCAATTAGCACGAGCATAGCCTAAATTATTTCTTCAAGTGGTTAGCCTAAGGGAAACAAAACGACAGCATAATATTTGCAGTTGTGACAGCAAATTAACCGGTAAGTTTCACTGTCCGACACAATGATATCAAGCATGCTACATAAGTTGAGAACAGTGGACTTTGTAAAAAGTACTGAAGAGTCCACGACCATAGTTTGTGTCCCTTTCCAAGAGAGGCGAGAGTGTACTGTATTGTTGGCTTATATTCTGCAACTAGGGAACATGTCTGGATGGCAAGAACAAGTAAACACACACGCTTATAATAATTAATTACTACGCCGTCTTCTATTCTGGCTAAAAGAGTGTGGCAAATACACCAGATACTTACTTTCTGTGCTTCTTTTCCCTCTGGACGTCACCTCATCTCGACGTAAATCCTGAAAGAGGGGGGAAAACAGTTAAATTAATTTACCATACTTAAATTAGGATACAAAATATCCGTTAAGTGTACAACCCTTTGGATTTTTGCAAATAACATGTGGTTATCCTAACTATCGCCAATTGTTACAAAAAAGTTAACAAATAGCGAATGGAATTATTGCAAACTATTCTAGACAATTCATACGCAACCTTGGCCTTAATCAAAGCACACCGTTGTTTCTATATAAGCATAACCGTCCGTTCACTTTGTCAATTTATTTTTGTTGATCCTTTTGCTACAATTTTATTGGTAAGACATTAGTTGGAAACAAGTGACCGCTTTGAGGAGTAAAATGAGTCTTTTAAGTGTTTGGCATATCTTGAGGTAACGGGTAGTGTCGTTCCCCCATGAGCTATGAGAGGGTCCTCTTTTCTACCATACTAGAACGCCGCACATGCCGACCATGCATGTATACACTCCTATAAACGTCCAGTTCAAATTGAACCAACAACGGACCAAATGGGCACCTAACCGAAAACGAAAATGAACTAAATCTAATCAAGCATTTGACCTTATTTTGATTCGGGACACATTTAATGTATTCGGCGTAAATCTGAACTGGGAGTTTTTAGAGTGTAAACTCAACTAACTTAGTCCCACTACTTACCAGTCATGATAATTGCACTAGAAAAATATGGACGGCGTTAAGTATAGAATCAATTTACAGTAACGACTTGATCGAAAATTACAGAAAAATGTCCACTGCTTTCCATTTTATTCTAGGAACAATGTGTAAGACAGGTGAAAAAGTTTTGAACATACTCCCCTGGCCTTTCTTTACAGGATGAACCTTTTTTACCTTTTATAATCAAAACATAGCACGTTACCAAACAAGATAGAACACAGAAAGCAAATGAGCGTCTTGGATTAGCAATTTAATGATGTTTTGAGTAGAAGACGAGCATTGCTACATAGAACAAGGATGGCTGGAAACATTCGTTTTGAACCTTCGTTGAAATATATAAAAAAAATGAAATGTACTGCTTGAAAGTCGAGTTATCGTAAAATCACAGATAAAGTAACACGTGGCAATACTAAAGATGGTGGAACTGCTTTAGATTTTTATATATCTTTTGTAAGATTTATTACCTAATTCAAACTTTTCTTTGGTTTTTATATGATTTCTAAGATTATGGACACCTATTAGGGTGAAAATTATGCTAATTAGTGAATGATGTTCAACATTTCTTTCAAACGGCAAACTCAGACCAGAACAATTTAAAAAGTGTTCAAAAATGTTGGTAATTACTGGGATAAAAACTAATTCAATATGGGTAAAATAAGGTCGTATGTTTTACGTTTCTGTAGGAAATATTCAAACGTGGTGAAAGTAAAAGTGATATAGGCAACAGAGCTACATTTACGGTATTTTCCTTAATCTGGAAAGAAAAATGAAGGTACCGGAGATACACCTTAGATTTTCAGTTTAAAGAAATAGCCTATAAAATACCAGTAACTAATACACAGAAAACATGTAAATGGGAGACTCCTTGATGAAGTAAGGAACAAACAGAAGACATTCAGTCAGCACACATTTGGAAATGGGGAAATGATGGTGATAAGCACACTACTCAAAGTGATCAATTCTACAACCCAGGACTCTCGTACACACTCCCATGAGCTGATTAAACCCACTAGTCTACCATTCAATACATTGGTGTTCTTCCGGTGTCTGATTAAGAAGTATGTAAACTATGCTATGGGGTGTAAAATATACCCTGTATTTCTTATACCGACCATCGTCACAATTCGTGTAGCATATCGTGCTATCAGATATTCTCCTAATGCGATGATAAGCCTCTCCTTTGTCCGAACATTGTTACGTTACTTCTTAAAAAAATGGAGAACATTTCAATTAACAAAGTACAAATTTTCAGGGCATTACATCCCTGAAAGTCAGGCAGGCAAAAAACCGCCCCTAACTTCCCTCAACAAAACCAAAACAAAGTGGTAAGAGATGTTAATGCTAGGCCTACAAAAAGTTGATAAAGATGTAAATTACCACCAGTAACTTTGGTATGTGAGTAACACGTTTCCTGTTGTGGAAAGGCAGCCCTCATATGATCAAAGAGCTAGTTTCATTTTCAGTTTCAGTGTATTTCCTTCCTTCTTATGACAAAATTTATAGATTGATTAATATACACAGTGATCAGAAAAATAAACACAACAAATTATAACAATATATTAACACAACAATAAAACGGTAGTTTACTGAGCAAATTAATGATGAGATCATTGCAAAGTAAGTACTAACAGAACTGTGGAAGTGAGAAGGGAGAGGGACCAGAAGTAAGTTGAGAAACTTTTTAGTCTGGTCCCTAGAAGTACAGAAGTATAGAGTGTATTTTCACAAGACTTACGGTTAGGCTTAGAAAAGAAAAATAAAGAGAGAGAGAAAAAATAATTACATAAAAAACTTATCAAAAATTATAAACCTAGTTATCCAATAACAGAAATTTCAGTTTCTTTTTAAAAGTACTTAAATTGGCAGCATTTCTTATCTTATCGTTTAAAGAATTCCATAGGGAAACTCCTGAGCTTCTTACTTGGGAATGGGCAAGTTGAGTTTTGGTGAGGGGTTGAGATAAATTATCTTTACTCCTAGTTGAATAACAGTGAAAGTGGCTATTTGTTGGCTGAGGTCGGTAGGCACGGACTCTTGAAAATGTTTGTACAAAAGCACCAAGCTGATAGTTATAAAGGTCCTTCGTAGTTAGCAATCTATGATCATACCAAAAAATTGGTTTTGTATGGTCGTAGAATGCAGCATTTGAAATAAGACAAATGGCATGTTTCTGAAGAACGGATAAATGCTCGAGGTCGAACTCGCTGAAGATCCCCATAAAAGTAAACTATAATCGAGGTGTGGGAGTATGAAAGCATTATAAAGAATCTTCACTGTCTTACGGGGTACATAGTTTTTTTTCTTCACTAATTACTCCAATTATCTAAGATATCTTTTTGGTAACTTCCCGTATATGATCTCGCCAAGTTAATTGATTGTCAATTGTAACCCCAAGAAAATTTGTACTGTTTTCACTGTGTATATTAACATCATTACATAATAGGGTATACCGTTGAGTAGGGCCTTATATATTTCTAAAAACTATAAGCTTAGTCTTTACAAAATTTAACGATAGCTTATTGGCAGCGAGCTAATGACAAACATTTTCAAATTCTCTGGAGACAATATTAAGAGCAGTATGGCCATTCTTATGATGAGTGTAGAAAGTCGTGTCATCAGCAAAAAGAATAATCTGGAGTTCAGATGATGCTTTGCATAAATCATTTATATAAGTTAAAAATAGAAGCAGGCCTAGAATAGAACCTTGAGGTACCCATATATTTGTTGCTTTGAGAGAAGAAATATTAAACTTAAATGAAACATAACTTTTTGTGATCCTTGAGATAACTTTTCAACCAACTGAGGGCTATACCACGTTTACCATAATTATTTAATTTGTTAAGTAATATGCTATGATCTATAGTGTCAAAATCTTTAGATGAATTTATAAATAAAGTTACAGTTTTCAGTTTAACATCCAGATTATTTGCTCCATCATCCACAAATTTAAGTGAAGCCATATAAGTTGAGTGGTTTCTTCGATAAGCATACTGCCCACTAAAAATAATATTGTACTTATCAAGGAAATTCCAAAGTCTATTATACACCAGTCTTTCAAAAAGTTTTGATAGTGCAGGTAGAACTGACAAGGTAAGATAATTGGAAAAAGAGCTAGCATCACCAGACTTATAAACTGGAATAATTTTGACAGTTTTTAAATCATCTGGAAAAATTCCTGTGGAAAAAGATAAGTTAACTATATATAAAAGAGTTGCCACAATATCATCGCAGACAAGTTTCAGTGTTTCGCTAGAAATGTGATCATAAACAAGAGACTTGTGACTTGACAGTTCACAAATTTTAATGATAACTTCTTCATGCGTTACTGGATTTTAAAACAAAGGTACTTGGCATGTGACTTTTAACGTATGCAGAGAATTGTTTATTTATTGGCAAGCAAGGAATTGTTTATTTAGTGGCTTGCTTTTGCTTGGTCAGTTGCAATAGTTGAGAAGTAATTATTGAAATGTTTGGCAATATCTGACGCATTACTTGTAACACCACCGTCGATCGAAAAATAACTTTGAGTGGGATTCCCTACACTTTTAGTTAATATTTGCCTAATACCATTCCAGATCCTTTAACTATTCCTGCGGTTATTACCAAAGAAATCCGCATAATACATTGATTTGACACACCTAATCATCTTTGTCAGATTGTTCCTGAACTTACGATAGGCAGTTGAGTTTTCTTCAGTGGGGTTAGATCTATACTAAAAAAGTGTACTCTTCTTAGGAATCGACTTTAAAATACCATTTGTAATCCAAGGAGACTTGCGAAGGTTTTTCTTTTGAGTAACTTTTTCGGATGGGACAATTTCTATTGAAGGATTCCGTTAAGAAAGAGTGGAAAGACGTTAAAGCGGAGTTGGGAACATGTTCAGAATAAAAATTTGCCGAGTCGAAAGATACAATTTCATTTTTAAACTTTAACAAGTAGGGAGTTTTAATATCATGTTTAACTATATCATAATCAGCACCTGTCTGGACTGCAACACTGGTTTCACCACAATTAACACAAAAAGAATAATGGTCAGATATTTCTGTTTGAAAAATCGAAGATTTCAAATTCAAATCGTGATGATTTGTAAATATATAATATAAGCGTTGACGATGAATCTGTAACCCTAGTAGGATAGGTAATTGTCGGATAAAAGCAGTGAGAAGACAGTATATTCTCAAAATTGTGAAAATGGAATTGGAGCAGTCTATAACCTTTTGAGGTTGTTATGTGAAATTTAAAATGATTGTAACGTTGAACACAAAAGTATTTTTTGGATAATCAAGTTAGTGTCCCTATAAGGAGATAGTTGGCAGAGGATGTTTGAAATCAAAGATAATTCTTAAGATAAATGCAAACGAGTAAACTCACTTCACGGTTAAAAACCCATATTATTACTTTCCTTCATTTAATTGTGCAGTGTGTGAATAGTGTGAAGTGAACAATGTGAAGTGAAAAGTTTTATCCTAGTCTTGATGTGCTTGTAGTCTTCACTGAAGATGGTCTAGGAGAGACCAAACACTTTATTATTGAAAAATGAAATATTGTTCCTCAATATTCACCTTCCTATGGATGGTGTTTAGTGTTAAAATGGCAGCACTCTTTATTACATTTAAATGTAATTGGGATTCTTAGATTCTATAGTAATACTAATTTATGGTAGGAGTTGCCTTAAAGAAGTGAATTTCACTCTGTAATTATTTCGTGAAAGTCCCCGAATTTGGCGTTCTCCGATTATTTACCACAGTTTTCAAATCGTTACCCTGTTTCTTCTTAAGCCATTCTTTGGTATATTGTAGTTTTCCAATAAAATCAAACTACTGATTATTGGCACATTTTGCATTTTGAGGTCATTTTTAAATAATATATTTTTTAAGGAATCCTCACAACAGTGTCTCGTTTGGCTTCTCAACAAGGGTAAACGTAGTTGTGTCACGTACGAAAAAATATGGTCCACGAAAAAACTGTAATACATAGCTGCAACTGACAAATGCAAATTCAAACTCAATTCTGTGACAACGTTTCCTAGTTTGCAGCTGTTACTACGTTCTTTTTGACAATATGGTGCCATAAGCATTTAGCTTTAACGTTCTTTCCTCTTTAAAACAAACATTGAGTGGTTAACAAGCTTTCATGCATTGTAAGAAAGGAAAACTTAACTTTTTAGGTCATTGTTTGGCAGTGCGTTCAACAAATCCGATTGTTTATTTCTTTAAAACGGCGGCGAGACGCATGTCACCAATGAAGAAATATCTGGATCAATGTATCATTTGAAAAGTAAAACTAATATTGAATGACCGATAACTGGACGAAAGAGTAAGTCTTAGATTTAAAGGATAGAATCTATTTCACCTGTAATCTTTACTGCACTACAGCAGTACGAAATCAGTATAATGTAACCATCAATGATTCGTGACAACGTTGAAAAGGCAATCAAGGATCTGTTCTAGTACTTTCTGTAGTTTGTAATTCAAGGAGTGGTGCGAAGTCATAAGTAGAGATGATTGCTTTATTATTCATTTTTAAAGAAGGTGAAATTAAAAACGAAGTTATGTCAAGACAGAACAAAGCCTCTTGATACAGTTTACAGTTTCCAGTACACATTTTACTGTCTTTCCATTCACAATATTGGCTATGCTGTCAATATTTAAGGGATGAAAAGGAATTAAGATTAGCTAACAAAGTTTCAGTCTCTACACCTGAAGCTTAAATTATGTCCAAGCGCGAAATGTTCCCCACAAAAAGTGCCAAAAGTTAGACGTTGTTGAATTTATTTCAAAGTTAACAAATGATTTTTGCACTTACCGATAATACTGCTGCAATATCTGACATGAACAATCCAACTACAAAAAGTAACACAGGTAAAAACTTCATCATGAAACTGTAATTTCAAGTCACTTTCTTCTACCTCAGCATGGATGAAAGTACTGGTACTGACTGAAAACTGACGAAGAGGCAACTGATAGTTGAAGTCGAGTGGGCGTTCGAGCTTGATTGTAATAAATATACGGTAACTCGTTGTTGCCATTTTTGCGGAATCGATAGCCACCGAGTATGCAATATCACTGAGAGGGAAAACGTTGGGCTCGACTTGTCCTCCTTAGCAGGACACCTTTCCAGTCATCATCTTAACAGCAAAGTACACGTCAATCACGATAAAATTAAAGAAAAACTATGCAAACAAATAATTATGAAGCCGCATGAAGTTTCGTTATTTGAGTGCATCTACTAACTAATGACGCAAAACATGACACAGAATTGAAAGATTCATAAAGAGTTCACTCAGGTTTATGGATATAAGAATATCAAAGCATAGGACTACACATTGTCAAAATGATCAACAATTCAAGGAGAGGATATACAAATGAAAGAAAAAACAGTACAACATACTTGGTCGATGCAATAATCATTGGGTTCAAATTTTGTAGAGGGTCAATTACATCAAAAGTTTATCCTGTAATACGTATTGTTACATTTTAGATTACTATACCTTTAACGATTTATCCAAAGATTTATTTAAGAACGTTGTAATTATTCTTCAAATCCTGCATGTGACTATTTTCCAAACAACAACCTTACTCGGTTTAAAATCTTATAAAAAATGCTAGTTATTATTAAAATATTGCTAAAATACGATTTTAATACAACAATATTCTACTGACTAATGGAGCAATTATTTAGACCAGTTTAGGGAACTTTGCCCTGTAAATTCTTTGACATTGACTTAGAGATGAATTCGTGAGATCAGGTGGATTAAAGAAAATGAAAAAAACTTTAATGAAAATTCTCACAGTCAATCGATAACGTACTATAACTGAGAGGCATAATAAGAGATATGATTTGTTTCTGAAAACGACGTGTCCTGATTGAATTAATATGAGAATATTTTCTATTTATTTGTATTCTAACCAATTAATTGGTAGATTTATGAATACTTTTCTCATAACTAATACTTCAAATAGGGTTCACTTAATCTGATATCATATTCCCTAACTAAGGTTAGAAGAAAACGTTACGACTCGAGAACGCTATCGCTTTAGTCTGTTATATCCTTACTTTCATGGAGTTAGATCATTATCAAAGAATAATAAAGAAAGTTAAATCCAATTCTCTGTTTCTCATGAAATGCACATTTACAGCAAATACCGAGAAATCCTACCAGTTCTGTCAGAAACAAATATATAGAAGTTAAGTAAAATATAGAAATGTTTAAACTCTTGATCTCAACACAAAAATGTGACGTACCTGAAATTTTCGGTCGAGTCCTTTGACCTTTGTTGGCAGAGTGACTCAGAGCTGGACAACGTGACCTTTCGAACTCCTGACTCCAACAATGGGTCGTAGACTCTTGGTAACTTGTAGCGCCCCCCCCCCCGTTTCTGTTAAGTGATGGCTGATTGACCCGGATATGAATGGTCTCCTTAACTCCCTTCTCGAAATATTGTGGCCCCCTTTCAAAGATATCTAGTTGATCTAGATTAATACGATGACCTGGTGATTCGATATGAATGTGCTGAGAGACTTCCGAAGAGGTTGAACTGGGGCGACGGTGTTCTTAAAATTTGGACTTAAAGGACCTCTTGGTTTCACCAATAAACGATTCCCGACACTGTCCAGTGTTGGTTTGACCTTGACATGGAATATTGTAAACTGGACCGACAATGTCCCTTTTTTCGATTTTATCCTTAGGCGAAACAAGGAGTTGTCGCAAAGTCTGGGTAGGTTTGAAACAAACTCTAATTCCCTATTTGCCAAAGGTTCTTTTAACGGCATCTGAAAGACCCTTCATATATGGGCGAACAACTTGTCCTTTTGGGGGGCTTTGCTCCCTATAAGTTTAGTTAAAAGTTCATAAGTAGTAGCCGAACTCCTTCCATCATTGTGAATGGCTTGTAAGCAAAATGGTGTCGTGATTTTCCTCTACGACTCATGAATGTTGCTACTGAATTCATACCGTATTTAAGATTTTGACCGTTTGGTAATTAGCAATATCAGGAATATCCATATTGCGCTGTTGTTTTACCAAGTTCACTCCATCAGCATTCCATGCAACCTATGATGTTTCATTTCTCTCCTGTGTTGGCCTTAATTTATTCTGTTTCTTAATCGGTCTGTTAATCTCTTTTTTATTTAATTTAGGTGAAGGGCTAGTTTATAAACGTAAATCTGTGAAAGAAGGGGCTACTAGAGTATTTATTATACTTAATAAATATGTAGCATACTCATCATTTCATTATCAGCAGGAACAATGCCTAATGGATGTCCGCAGGTCCGTTCTTTGAAAGGTTCCCGGTTGTTTACAGGTAGCTTATCCTTTCCTGACTGTTTACAATAGAAACTGTGCAATGTTTTTGAAACAGATGTTGTTGGTGTTTGCCAGTTAGTACCTAGGTTTTAAAATTGTCACGAATTCTTCGATTCATAGATAGATTAATGAAATGACACGGGGTGTTTTAATGTAACTTTCTTTGTAGCAAAAGTGGCGCAAGTTTGTCAGGTGAAAAATTGTGTGACTAAAGATATCTTATTCAAATCGTAAGCCGTGAGTACGCATGATTAGATGTGCATATCACTCTCATATAAGCTCAAGGGTTACTCTGACCTTAGATTGATAAGAAAAACCTTCAAATAAAATGGGGCAACCGCTGGCGTAAAACGACTTTAATATTGTTGCAAACATGAACAGTGTTCACTAACGGCGCTGTGCACCTGATGAAGTATGGGTGGAGTGAATTTCATTACAAAGATCGTCCAACTTCCCTCAGTTACAATGGCATCTCTAAAGGGTATTCTGTTTTCAATAAAAATCTGATAACTTTCTATGTATGCAGACTTTCTCTGTAGCATCGAATTTCTTCTTATCAATATTTTGTCTGAATACAAGCAGGAATACAAGGAAATTTCAAAGATTTCTTTAGCCTTCGGCGAAGAATAAAAAATCGAAACACGAATTCCCTTAGCAGATTGATTAAAAGAAAGTGTCAAATATGCAGCCTTATTTATTTCATGCCGAAAGGCAAAGGAATCAATGCTATCACGCCGGCGATTGTGAGTGGATGATGTGTGTTTGTGACGCTTAGCTTGTAAACTCGATATCTCAAGATAACAATGATGGATAATTTTCATACTTGGTTTATAAAATTATAATGTTAAGAAAAAGATCTCTATTGCGTTTGGTGGAGGTCAAAGGTCATATTAAGTCATCAGAGGTTTAAAACTTTAAAATGACACGATATTTCAAGACGGGGATAGTGGATCCTTTTCATATTTGGTATATAGCTAGTTTGGAGAGAAAGCCTACCCTTCAAGTTTGTTGGAGGTCGAAGGTCATCTTAGGTAATCAGAGGTGAACTACGTCCTTCTTTTACAAGAATAACTAAAACACTTTTAATTGTTCTTTTAATTACGAAATAATGAACACATGTAAAGGATGCTATGACTATCGGATGATTAAAATACTATTATGATGAACGAGTGTTTTGATGGCGTAGTGAGTGAGAGCTCGCGGTCTCATGCAGACCCCGGGAACAAGTCCCTCTTAGGACACGTTCTTTTTTCATTTGGTTTTCGCCTTTTGATAGGGTTCGAAGGTTATATGAGGTCAGCAGAGGTCAAAATGTGAAAATATCGTAAATGACAAAGTCTAGAAGTGTTTATTTAAGGGATGAAACGAGTCAGGGCAACAAATCTTTACCTGTCAGCAAGGAATCACTAAGCCTGGGCTTTCTGGTTAACTGCAATGGTACATAAAAGAACAAAATTGATTAAAAATTTGAAAGAAGAACGGCAATTATTATGTCACAAGGGATCGTAAAAGATGAGAAGGTAAACACGTTTTAACAAAAGTCATAAATTTAAGTCCATTTCCTTTTGCCAGTCGACTGCGTATTCATTTAATGTGCTGGTTTGACGTGTTTCCACGTTTTGAACAAATATGTATGTGTCTACGTTACGTGTTAAACATTGGGTGCATATTCTGCACCTTGGGATGATGCGAGAGTAGATCGATGAACCAAAGATATTTAGTCTTATTTCTTTCTTTTTTGTCATAAGCGTGTAACAGTAGTATTCGTCTACTGCGAATATCTCTAGGTTTTTTGACAATAAACAGTAGCTTTGAATAAAAATGATTTTCACTTAACAGTTGGCAGCTAGTTAGACACCAAAGCCTTACTCCATGTAAAGTTTCTTTATCAGAGAGGAGTTAGTCCCGATGAGGTTGCCTAAGTATCAACTAAAGGTTATCAATGTTGTTATTTCCAGAGATCTCTTATTATAGGACTTTCTCTACAAGCTGGTGTGGATCAAGTATTATTTTCATACTTTCCGTCAAACAGTCCTCATGCATAGTTATTTTTATAAGGGAGGCTTAATGAAAATTGCAGTTAGTTACAAAACAGTGTCTAAGTTGGAGAAGATCGAAATTGAACCAAACATATCTATCTCTGTCGTTATTAATATTTTTTTTGTGGAGTGGTCAACCCACGTATCTCCTATGGGACCTACTTACAGTTCTATATACTTGATGTGATATTGATTGCCAAGAAGATCTCCAAACAGGATATCCTTTATATTCATGAAGCCCTACAGTGCAGAGAGCTTTTAGTACGACCATGGAGTTGTTACCTGGACAGGAGAAGAAAGTTCAACTTCAATATATTCTAATCCAATTAGACCCAGACATGCGTGAGGAGATAACCCTGTAATGATCGATGATGAGACTTCCGGCTTTTCAGTTCTTTTTTTCTGGCACTTATGATATACACTTCTTATCATTGCCAACCCCCTTGATTTCTACTGATACCCTAACAAATAGATTAAATAGAACATCAATTTAATGCAGAGGAAGTTGCCGACAGCTTAATAAGAAATGGAAAGTGAAAATTCAAAACGGCTGGCTATTTTCTCTTAAGAATAGATGCTGGTGCTAGGAGTTATCTTGATGTCATATGCAAATGAGCAAACTAGTTACGAGTCTATAATTTGCAGTAAAATTTTGACCAAATTTTCCATAATTGCTCATGTTGTAAAGGGTTTATACATACTCAGCTTTTAACAAGGGATCAGAGCAACACTTATTTATAAGTGACACTACACGACGAAACGAACAATTTCATTTTCATTTCAAGCAACTGGCAATGCTAAAGTGATAGGCATAATTCGGCAATGTCTTGAAGATAAAGTAGACGACATGAAACTGTTGTGCTTAGCTACAAACTCTTTTTAAGCTTATCAACTCTTCAATGAAGTGCAAATCGAGAGGGGTTAGTGGTGTTAAATAATTTTATGAGTTTGAACTTCTCGGTAAGATCGTCATCTTCAAAGGGATTTGTGAAGTTTCTTATCCTGTCCAAGTATTAAGCTCCACTGTACGACATTCCTTCCTCAATCACTACCATCGTCGTTGAACCACCAAGCACCATGATAAGATGAAACATAGTCGTTGATTCCCCATTCCCCTCGTATCATTGTCTTTTTGTCACTTGTTCTGGTGGTGGCTCATGACATCGTTATTCATGGTGCATTCACTGCCAAAACACAGTTTTTAAACTCCCCTCCTAAACCCACCAGTCTGCCGTGTCTAAGTGGGTGTATCACGTTACCAACCACACATCCAAAAAGCTGTTTCAAATTCAAAGAGTTGTAAAATGCATTTCTCTGAAATGTATTTGTGTTCATCCATTGTGTGACTTTGAGCCCACTTCATTACCAGAGCTGTCCACCCATAGACGGACCTGGGACGGTAACTGCTGATCGTTTTAGGAGGCCAAGTCATCATAAAAAGTGTTGGAAGTTGAAACCAACAGAAGAATGTTACTTCAATTAAATGATTTTGATGGGAACTACTAGCAACAGTTTCAAAATAATTTAATTTTAATATAAGTCATAGCAATACTTAATTTTCTAGATCTTAGTTTGACATCTGGAGATGCATGCTGGAAACCCCTACCTTAAATTTGCCATTTGTGCTTGAAGGTGAAACTGACAGGAGAATATTATTACCGCTAGATGATGTAAAAGGTACTTTTTCTAAGTTCCCTCGACTCTCTGGAGGAAATTTTAGTGGCGAAAACCAAACGTTGCTACCGGAGGAATTCTGTTCCCCAGATAAGCAACGTCCCCAGGGAACAAATTATACCGAATGCGAACAAGTTTTTGAGCAGCACACATCTGTTCCTTGGGTCTGTCATTCGTGGTCAGTTTAAGACTGGCCAAATAAAACACAAATACTCCACATGATTTTATTCAAAAGCCGATCAGAAAGTAAGTTGGTGTTAGTTAATAAAAATAGGTCGCACTATTATTATCTTATCAGTTTGGACCGGAGATGATGAAAAAGGTTATTACTTAAACCAAAGTAAAATATTTTATGGAGTGAAGTGTATAGTTTTGCTCCATTCGTAAATGTTTCTAAGAAATTCAGCAGGTTTCAAAGTTGTAAAATTCGTGTGATATTCTTTTCTTTTAATTATATATGACTTTCTATCGTTCAAAGATACTAGCAGAAAGTGCACTTTTGCCTGGCCCTTACACCACCAAGTTTGTCCTTATGAAACGGAAGTGTATTGACAAGTTTGAGAGTTTTGGGACTCAAGTGTATCCGTCTGAAAAGATTGCTAGAAGAAAAGGTCATCTAGCATCAGTCCTTTGCAAGAAAAGCCAATACTTTGTAAACATTTCTTTTATGAAGGCATATGCTAAGTATCCTTCGTGTCTGTCTGGAGAATTCCAACTATTGCAAGGCCGTGGTAAAGTCCTTCAAAAATTGAACAGCCATTTTACCGGGAACTTGGTCTGTTTTGCCTGACACAGCCATGTTTCTAAAATTGAGAAAGGATCGTTTAAACTATAGTTTAATACACCTGAAATACTAGCTAACTACAAATTTTTGTCCTGAAAAAATGTTAAAAGGGAAGGCCTAATATTACAAAAAAGCTATATCTGGCACTGGCAGGGTTTCTCATCCACACTCACGCTTAATTACACCTTTTGTGGAAAAACAAACACATAATTTGAAAAAAAAGTTCATAAATTGGGTGGCACAGTATACAAAATAACCGATTGTTCATTATTGGTTAAGTTGCTTGCTTAGCGGTCTAAAGGGGCTTTAAGTTATGTCCACGTTGTCCACATTAGAATATAATAGTACATAACGATATTTGGCCCAAACGAGGTAATTCAAAAACTTAAAAAACTTAATGGAATGTCGAATCAGACGAGCTTACACTTCCTGGACTGCTATTCATATGAATTTTAGTACAGTGTTTCTTTATTTCATTGTTCCCCTGATAAAAACTACTGACACTAAGGAGAATCACGGTGTCTATTTTAAGGGTGATATCATTCTACATGTATAACCTCATCTGGTAACTTATGTGATTCAACGGCACTAAAACAATATGACAACAGCTTAGGCGGTTTGTATGTAGTTTAACTGCTGTCATGGATAGAGTGTTAATTCGATCAGAGAGCGAATGTTTGGGAAAAACAATCATGCTGGTGTAGAACCCGAGTATGGGTAAAGTTTTTCGAACAGCCGTTTAGTCTAAAGAATGTGTTTTTTTTTTAATTTGAAATATGAAAGAAACTGAAAAATGATTCCAAATTATGAAGATTCTCGAGATATTAATAGACGTACTATAGCTTTTGTTACTGTAGTTTAATTAAAGCAAGCAGGGGGTGTCTTTTTTAATCGACTACTTTTACTCTGATGGTAGCATTCCACTAATTACTCCTCCATTGACTTTTACACTAATTTTGGTCCGTTTCGTGGCCTCTGGACCCTTGTAAAAATTTTCAACAGGCACAAGCTACCCCTCATATGAAAGCTAACAAGTAAACCTTTCAAAACAATTTCAAATATGTGTACCATAACGCTTGAGATTTTAAGCTAGGAGGGCTTTTAAAATTGAGCGGTGATTCCTAATTTTTTCCTCGTTCAAAATACCGTTTTGCATGACAGAAAGATATATTGCAAAAAAGTGCTTGAAATACCTTCAAGTTTCTTTATTTTTTGGAGAATGATTACTAACACATACACATCACAAATTGAACACAGCCCTTCAGCAGCATGGCCTAAATTGCCCCCAAAAAGTTTTTTCTAGATAGTAAAATTCCTAGGGTAATATCCTCCGCGGAGATTCCCTTTAAATTAGTGGTTTGCTACCCAAAGAAAATGGCAAAGTTAGTCTTCAGCCCTCAAATTCTGCTAGTTGACTCCTACAGTCTTCCTGACTATGAGTTGAAACCGCTTTTTGATTTGACACCCCAACCTTGGCTCAAAACTACATGGAAAACTTATATGCAGACCGCATAGTACTGCATACTCTTGCAATGCTATACTTTATTTGCAACTACTTGTGTGCTAATATCCTCTGCGGAGATTCCCTTAAGATTAGTGGTGTGCTACCTGATATATTGGTAGGATATAAGTGTCAGAATAGAAAATGGGAAATCATATGCCATTTAATCCCACAATCAAGGCATAGGCTAAGGTTTGGAGCTGAAACTTTGTCGTCAAGTTAAAGAATAACCTGTGTTAATTAATGCGAAGCTATTGTAACAGTTCTGCGTGTTTTAAGCATCTTTCAAATTGAAAATTTGATAGCTTTGAGAAGCTCATTCTGAACCTTTTTATATGGATAACTAATAGGTTTGCCTGCTGGAACCGTTTCCTCCCTGCAGGACAAAAACATACTCTGTTAGTTTCTTCGGAAGTCATATTAGAAAAACATTTTGACTGTAGCCAGTGTAGCCCCTTTTGGGCTGTTGTATAAGTTAGCACGCAGGAGAACGTTGGTTACATTAACGTTGTTACGAGATGTTTAATGAACCTTTTTCCACCCCTGCCTGTTTTCGAAGGTGAGGTGAGACCTCCATGCTGTCATCGGGGCTTCAGTGGTATATGATAAAGGCCAAGGGGGCCAGACCTACATGTAGCTCACTCATACCAAGAGACATCCTTGTGCGAAACTTGAGTGATTAAAATCTGGACAGTCATACATGGTGGACGGGAGCAGAAAAATGGACGCAGCATACATTAGACATAAGCTCTAAGTTACCATAGTCGACCCGTGTTTGAATTTTCATAAAAACTACAGGAAAAGAGAAACGCACAAAATCTGTGAAGCGTCATGGTTGAACGTTGATGCTACTGATGAGAACGAGGTTGTCCTGTTAGCGTCCAAAGTTAACAGCTGCCATAAAAGGGTCTCAGACATAGATTTTGACAAACGAGCGTTATGTTTCTAATTGCTTTAATCTTGTTAATAAATCAACACTATGCCTTTATAAGTTTCGTCGATAACACTTGTTCAGTTGAGAGACGAAATGTAGAGCAGGTGCCTGAGGGCTCCCTGATTGTCTACCACTGACCACTTAACTTAAAGGTATACGAGCTCATGCTGAATTTGTTATTTTTTATTTATTTTTTTTTTTGAGGAGATGGCATGCCCACATCACCTAAACCAAGAATTTTGACCAGACCCTCCCTCACCCCACTTGCAGGTCTTTTCCCAGCACAAATTCCCCACAAAGACAATATGTATCATGATATTAACTCCTCAGACAACTTCCACATCTAGAAAGTTTGGAAAAGATTTAACTTCCTACATTCTATGTTCAATAACGTTTTTTCGCGGCTGCTGGTTTGGGGGTCAAAAGTTTTACCACTCTGCAGATATTACAATCATGGGGCTATTACAATATTTTTATAAACCTTCCAGTGTAGATCAAGTTGTTAATCAGCGGAAAAATTCGTTTAGCGATGTGAGAATTATTTTCTCTGTTTAATTTCAGACACAAGATAAAAACTAAATATGATAAGATATTTAGGAAAGATATTGTACTCAGTATACAACAGGAAGCCAGTATTACTCACACCTTTTTGTCTAACCTTGACTGTCAATTGTTTGTAGCGACGTCCCCTTACAAAATTTCTCTAACAGTTTTTGTACGTGCTTTGCCCTACAATGTTGAGATGAACATTAACACTTTGTAAAGTGGTTAGTAGATAGAGGTTTTTATCTCCGTAAGCCTGTTTCTCCTTATTTAATTGTTAAAACCGATTCAGAAAAAACCTGTTTTAATGATATTCTACATATCTTGGATCATACTTCTGAAAAGTCTGGTAATGATAGACCAGGTACAACATAATTCTGTACACATGCAATGATACCTGGCCATTGCAGAAATGAACAAAGGTTGCCAATACATTATTTGACTTCATCATCAGAAGGGGTACATTAACTTAGTAGCTAGCTAGACATACACTGCCTATGAATTTTGTAAAGGGCGTATTTTCATTTCACTGTACTTGAGATGATATTGACCTCCAGGAAGATTATACCAACGAATACTTTTGTAATCAGTCGAGCCGGCGTTGTAAGGCCCGTTTAGTTTAGCATTAGCACCACAAATGTTGTACCACCAGGCGCCATGATAATATGTAGCACAGTCACCACTTATCCAATGATCGTTGTCTTGATCAGGTGTAGTAAAGGAGAAGTTCCGACTGTAAGCCATGGCATCATAATCTATTTGAAAACGGATTTAGAAAAAATTATCATGGTCATATTCAGGAAATAACATCAAAGCAAGAAGTAAAACAATAATGATGATGAAATTGCAAATTTGTTGTGAACGTATTGTCTCATAATAATTCAACGACTAAATTTTAAATAGATATTCTGTAACATGATGCTAACATTGCACCGAATACAAGTTAATCACGTTCAAATTAAATCTGCAACAGTTTAACTGCTTTTCGACTTTTTTGAAACTGTTATCAGGTATGAAGGGCACGAAAACTTTACTGAGTATATGAAAGACATGGTACCGACAAGTACCTATTTGGTAACCTCCTATAGCCAGTTTATTTAACGATTTTTTTTGGGGGGGGTTTCATTTCAAGCCCTCGTCAGCCCCACTTGATATAGTTTCAGACCTGGGGGTGTTCATATCCATTGCTCATTTTAATTGATCAATCCCCTTACACCACCTGGAGATAATTCATTGAGAAGTATTTCTGGTTTTCATAGTCTGTGGATAGGTTCGGTAAGTTTTTTCATCAAGAAAAGGGTAAAGATTAGTATCATTCCTTTCTTAACTCATCTTTAAGGGTTTGTGATGAGAAATGAAAATTCGAAAGTTTAATAGTAATACTATTAACATTAGAATATTTTTTTCTGAATTTAAAGCTGATATGGATTCCATTTAAGGGGACATGACATTTATTTCAGTGTTTATACGTGCTTTCCAAATGCGCACTCTGGATCTAATGTTTGAAAGTATCTTGAATGTATCTTCCTGAATACCATTCTTTCATTTTGCAGGCCTCTTAATGTAACTAAATGCATTTTGTCAATTACATTTCATGAATTTGCCTTGGGAGAAGGTAAAATAATCACATTTTTACTTTTAGTGAACATTGAACAACACTTGTAGAGATTGGTAATGGCGGTGTTAGGAGTGAGATAAAACTAATGTTTCCGTGGAACTTGCAAAACACAAATACGGTCTAGGGTATTAACGATCAGTATGTCACTGTTTGAACAGAAGGGCATTCCAAGTTAGTAATGGTGATTTTGTCCGTTTTAACCATAACATAGATTTAAAACTGTGATATTATACCACAGCAAACGGTTAGGTAACCGAAAATCAACCGTTAATTGAAATTAGGCGTAGCCGACGGGAATCAATGAAATATGTGTATACTGAAAAGTTCTGTGAACATCAGACTAGCTTTGATGCATTTTGGCTCTACCCTGGGACTGAAAAAATCAATGCATTGAACGTCAGTAGTTTTTATTCTGGGAAATTTGGCCCTAGTTATCTGCTAGCACTGCGGCACCCCTCTGTTCACTTCATAAATTTTGCAGGTGTTTAACCATTAGCTGTAGAAATAATCCTAGTAAGTTGAAATACTCGAAGCAATTTTTTCTGAATATTTGGAAAAATACAAATTTAAGTTTTGATTAAAACATGTATAAAATCTTACTTGCTGTACTATTCGAATCGTAGTCACCAAGACCAACTAATCTGTATTTACTGCCCTCGTCACTGATCCGTAATAGATTATATTTAGCAAAGTAAGGTTGTCCATTGACTTTATTCAAGTCAATGCGTAATTCGTAAGTTTTCTGATTTGTTAAGTAAGATATTTTATCATTTCCGAGCCAAAAATCTCCCCGAATGAAGCCAAAGCCGTTTCTGTACTCGTTCCAGTCGTGGTAAAAGTCAACAGAGACATCCAAGCGACGCTGAAAAACCTGATTAAAAGAAGCAAGCAGACAAGTGTGAATGATTATTTTTGCACTTGCTACGAGAAAGACAATGAGCTCACTGTATTAAATACGAAATTCCATCTTTTTCAAATATAAGGAAACTAGCAACAAAACTGTGAGAAATATGAGTCAGTAACATGAGATTATATGAGGCCTCAGGAAATGTATACCTTCGTTAGCAGCTGTACAAACAGCTTAATGATATCCGCATTGTCTATAATGTGAGAAATAAAAAGTAGAACACTTCCAACTTTGGATGTTACGCGCATCCCTTAATAACGATTCAGTGCATAGCCAACTGAAGAGGGCATTATGATCCCAGTACTAAAGGCATTAGTTCATTTTTGCCCCTAAAACCAAAACGAGCAACCCCTATGTACCTAAAATGAATAACTCATTTAGACAGAAAATAATCTACAAGAACACAGTATTCCACTCAAAACTGAACATTTTTTTCTGCGAGCATTTGAAATAAAGCGAATTTAATTTTCGCAGATCTCCTTCTCTGGTCGAGAGAACTAGTTCTTACTTTTTATTGGCAAAACCTTTCCCATACAAAAGGCTTTAAAACGTTTGTAGCAAAACCGTTCTACTATGTAATGCATACCGTCCAGCCTCCACCGTCTATACTGTTGTTGCAATAAACTCAAACGGTTCAGGAGAACCCCCTGGTTTAATAAGATAAACGCCATCAGCAGATTGCTCTCTACATTGGTCGTAGACTTCTTTACAATATCTCGGATATTCAGGTCGTTGGTAGAAGAAGTAAGAACCTTCAATAAAAGATCAAGTTAAACAACATTTGCAGATTGAGCTGCACAATGATCGTATATTTCTTCACAGTCTCTCGAATATTCAGGTCGTTGGCAGAAGGAGTAAGAAAAACCTTCAATAGAAGAAAACTCCCAGTGAGTTTTCTTTTGATCTCAGGAGTCTTACAACAAGTTTTCAAAAACATTTTATTTTGTTAAAGGACATTTTTTGACATTTATTCTAAATTTTCCATGATTCCTCTCACTAATTTAATATACAGCTTCGGTATTGAAGCTAACAATTTGGCTTCATATTCTACTTGACCAGGTGACTGACCTTCTGTGATGGGAAACATCTGACATCTTAGTCTCCTGTGTTAATTCAGTACGAAATTGTATGAAATAATTAAGAGAAAGATGGTGTTCTGCCATTCTTTCTACTGCTTACAAATCAACCACTTGCAAGCAATATCGTATTTTCTTCATTTTACAAATATAACCTGTTAGGAATTTGAGAGATACTTTGTGGTTGATTCATTTTCAGCTGTTAATTAAAAGAGACCCAAAATTATTTTTATTAAAATGTCTGTTCTGCTTCTTAAGCTATAATTACGTAAACAAAGATCTACAGACTCTCTGTGCTTCTCTTCTCTCGTGTAGTAACTTTATCTTGGTATAACTCCTAAATGGAATTAAGAAATACAATTTAAATTTGAAAAGCTTAAAAATTCATATGAAACAAAAGCTTTGAGAAATAAATCTAACCCATTAGGTTCTCCAAAGATAAAACTCTTACATAAATGCGTGTCAATTAACACTGCCACTCAGCAATACATTCATAAAACGTTACATATTCACTGAGTATGGAGTCAGATGGATTTAGCAAACCGTTGTGTCGTGCTAAGTACGCACATCTGAAACATCAAGTTCCTGTTACAACGTATTCAAAGTTTTGATAAAGAGACTGCACGTTACATCTGAAAATATAAAGCATAACTTTGGAATTAGACAAACCTTTCCTTCATTACAGACAACAACGAGCTAAATCCACAGTTCATACCGTACTTCAGTATGAACATCTCATGGATATTGTGTTTATCAGTCACGGCAGTCATACACTGTACCAAAAGTCGGGATTTCAGCGAAGGAAGACAAATTAACACTGCATAAAATATTTTTAACAGTACTGGACAATGCCAGTTTGACACTACAAAATGACTCCCATTCATATCATTGACTGAAAACGGGAAATTGGTAGTTGAATAACAAATCCCTGTTATAAAACAGATCACTGCTACCCACTTTTGAGAACCTTTTAATTGTGTTTCAAAAGTTTAACGAAAATAAGATCGTATTAGCTAAGAATTAGTTTACTAATTACGACACATTCAACTTTTTCCCAAAAGAAATGATTTCCAGTCGAATCTTTGCAAAATAAAATTGACAATGGATATTTATCATATACTTATCATTGTAAGGGCTATGAAGTATACAGATAATAAACCTTTTCGCAATTACGATTGTTGCAAAGAATTTGGGATGCATGGAAAAACTGCACTCGGAACACATAGGATACGGATTACATGTAATTTGTGACATTAAATTTTTGAGCCTAATTTGACGGTAAACTCTTTCCAAGACACAAAATAACGCCCACGTATGATATCAACTAGGTGATTACAATAGTAACTAACATGATAGATGTTAGTTTAAGAAGAAATATTGCCACGAAATATTTTTCTTCTGTGATAGATCCAAAGTTTCCAGTATACTTTCGGGTCCGATTTAATGAAAAAAAACCTCTAAAATATTTTCATACTACAAAATTTGTCCATATATTTGGAGCTGTTTAGTGCAATTATCACGTTTGGGCATATTGTGTAACTTTTCTTGGTAAGGATCTTGGCAAACAATCGATGATATTGATACAGAGGACACAACCAAGAACGGCCAAACTACAAACGCTATGTTTGCTAATCGAAATACTGAGCCCCACATGGAAGACACAGGGTTGTGGCGACAATTCTGTATATGACAGAACGTAATTTCCAGCTATTTAATACATTTGGGATGCTCTGGCATCAGCCCTTGCAAAACAAAAGTATGAACTTTGCCAGGAAAATTGTATTGATCGAAAGGAAGATTGAGGTAAAGGTATAAAATCATTAGCCTGACATGACAACCACAAAACTGCTCTTTTGTTTAATCAAAGGAGTTGGTTTCATTTTGGCTATGAAATTTCAACACAGAAGTACCAAAATTGTAAAGGCGATTGGCGGGGAGAGGCGAAAATTGTTTCTAATCTCTCTTGGCGTTTCACAAGAGATTAGACAAAACAAGAATGTAACATAGCTGACATTTAAAACACCTGTGAGACTATTGCAGATACGCCTATGACCTTACTTTCAACAGTGAATTTTTAGGCCCTTTTCAATTAAAATATTGCAATTTATAAAATAGATATCAAATTAAAAAAATAACTATCAAAATCGAATACTAAATACACTCCAGTGAAAGTGAATAAAAATGTTCACATGTCGAAACCTGAGTTGTACCATTCAGTCCAAAAATTGATGAAATAGTTTTCGAAGTTTACCCAGGTGCTTCAAAATTCAGCATAGGTGTCGCAAGTATTAAGCTAAAAAGAACCTAGAAAGTAAGAACTCTCCGTAATACTTTGGATTGCCCCATGTGAGCTCATAAAATAGGTTTGGCATCTAACTCAATTTTTCTGTAGAAAGGGTTCCTTTTAGGGTGCAAGTAACACTAGTGGAAACAAATTAAAGGATGAAGTATGACAGTAGTTTAAAACTGAGCCAAAATAGGACCATGAAAGAGTCACACCGTGACACCTACATCTCTTTAATTAAGTTAGGAAAATTGAAAGCGGTTCAAGATATGGTTATTGGAGCTCTTAGAACACTTTTTACATTACTATTCAACATCAGTTTTGGCATTTTAAAATCCGGGGAGGAATTCAATTATCTTCCAGAGTTTTTTCTTGATAAATCGATATAAATGGCAATGTTTTTTCTCTGAGGGGTACATTTCGGAGAGAAAAGATATTTTTATGACATTTTTGAAATAAAGTTTCATATGACTTTCTAATTTTTGCTGTCGTTAATATTTTCAAACCGTAAGAAAAGATTGTTATCAAATTTGGGCTAGTGACCGATCAAAAATTTCCGACCCTCGTGCTACCCCCTATGCCAAAAGCTGCATTTTTGACATTTTCTTGAACTTGATTTTTTTCTCAAAAAAGTTTTTTTTCTTAAATACAAACTGCGGAGAAGGCTGTTCACTTATCACGCGGCAGCTACAAGCCTTCACTGGGTGAAGGTCGGGTATTCCCGGCACCAAAAAGTGTAGACTACGGTAGGTTACCATGAAAGTTGGTCTCTCTGCGTCCGATTGGCCCACAACAGCACGAGCATGCCAACCTATTTTGCAAGCTTACCAGGACTCTTGAATTTGTTCTCCAAGCTAATTGTCGCGTTCCGTCAGTGATGAACTTTTCAGTGAATACAGAAATTGTAATATTATTTATCCTTTCCAGGGACGTTCCGGAGAGCGTCACAAGACTCAAACTTATCCCCTATGCCAGAATTGTCGTCACGGTGTTAAGCTATGGAAACATGGGGGGAGAGTCGAATATACCGACAAAAGAAGCGAAGACAGACAATCCTGTCGCCCGCGAAGTGCGCGAAAAATTTTCACCTTTCTTATTATAATTTTTGCTATTATTGTTGGAAATGGATAGACTGTCGGGGGAACAAGCCTTCGTCGGGGTAACAAGCCCTCGTCGGGGTGTACACTGTTTGCGTGCCCATTCCGGCTCCCCAACGAAAAGGGAAAAATCCCCGACGGTGGGCTGTACTTCCCCGACGGGGGCTACAGCCGCCCCCCTGGCGCCACCCTGTAAGAAAACACAAAAACACTTACATGAAACTTAAAACTAAATTTCGCTTAGTCTTTTTTACGTGTTTTGGAGTCTTAGTGTTAGCAATATTTGCTGGAAAGATGCATGAGCTAGCATCAAATTTGGATAAGCTATTAAGACAGTCTAGACACAACTTTGAGCTTATCGCACACTAAAATTACACCAGAGTAAGAGATTGAACTGTTTATCAGGTTATAATATGGCTTTGGTACTTACCGATAATACTGCTGAAATGTCAGACATGAACAATCCAACCACAAAA
This sequence comes from Holothuria glaberrima, assembly GCA_009936505.3. Taxonomy (NCBI): domain Eukaryota; kingdom Metazoa; phylum Echinodermata; class Holothuroidea; order Aspidochirotida; family Holothuriidae; genus Holothuria; species Holothuria glaberrima. Next base: position 3,620 of record WURT03673166.1, on the reverse strand, counting down.
AGTAACACAAGAAAACTTTTCATGATGAAATTACAATTTTGAAAACACTTTCTTCTACCTCTTAATGAATGAAAATGGTGAAGCTGCATAGGAACAGACCTTTAAGTAACTGATAACCGAAGTCAAGTAGACCTATAATTTTTGTGCTAAATATACGGTAATTCGTTGATGCCATTTTTAAGAAGTTGTTTGCAACTGAGCATGCAACAGTGTGCTGGGTACACCCGTTGGAATCAACGTTTCATCCTTAGCAGGATCAGAAATCACCCTAACTGTAAGCAAACTACAAACGCTAGAGTTTTAAGGATACCTGGCAAACAAAATTTAAAGACACAGTGGTTTTCAAGATATCTATTCACACTGTAACCAAAACAGGTTAAAGAACAATCTAACAACTTGACAGTTTTTGTTTTAGGTATTTCAAAACTTTACCTGAATGAAATTATTACAGTACATATTGTAGAAATCCTCAACAATTTAGGTAATGGATATTCAAAAGAAACAAAAATCATTACAAGATACTTGGTACATTCAATAACTATTGTGTAAAATAAGTAATATATTTATAAATACATTGATAGTATATCTGGTGATATGTATTGTAATATTTATAAGACTATAGATCTTTCGATTTATCTAAAGATTATAGTATCTTGTGAAGTTATATATCAAACCTTGTACATGACTATTGTTCATACAACAACCTCCCTGATGATTACAATGTATTCTAAATCCAAAACCTGACTTCTGAATAATGGAATGAATCATCTGGTATCAATGTTTTAGACCAGTCCCGATGAATATCGACTTTGTGGATTATTGGTGAGAATCACTCATAGTTAGTGCTTCAGACACTGAAAATGATTTGCATTCAACTCACCATGTAACACTGGATTACAGCATAATGAGAAGCACGAATTGTCCCGAACAACCGACACTTTCTGAATTGATATAAAATTGTTTTGTATTAATTTCTATCATAACCCCCTAAGTTTAATTCATGAATACCTTGCATATAATAAATGATTCACATAGTTTACACTTAATCATATCATGTTACCTTACCAAGATGAAAAAAATAACATCTGACAAAACATCTGACACCCTTGGTCTTTTGTGTTTATCGAAAACATACAAATATTATTTTCGGAGGTCCTGGTTTTACAAAATATAAGCTGAAGCCATCTATTTGTTGCTCATGATTTGCACCAAATGAAGAAAATAACCTGCAAATTTACCAAGTATTGTATGAAGCTAATATTTAAGGACATACACCTGTAACAAGAACTCCGGGTATCATTGTGACTGGTTATTTGCAAAGTACAGTTGTAAATTCCCAGTTTAACATAAGAATGTTTCTACAAACTAGACTAATAACATAAGATAAGATAAATTTATTACGTCCACAATCACGGGGAAATTTGTTGCCCTGCAGCAAAACATAAAAAATTTAAAAACGCTATAAAAATACAGTAAGAAGTACAAAAATACACATACATAAAAATACACACTAAAATACGATCACAAAAGCAAAACAGAATATAAATCATTAAAAGTATAAAATCACCAGCTACCGAACTACCTTAGAGTTGAAAAGAGAGACAGAGTTTGATAGAAAGGAGAATCTGAATCTGTTACTATAAGAACTGGGCATACGAAGTCTGTTGCCTGAACGAAGGAAAACATAATTTGGGAAGAGAGGGTGAGATATATATTTTAATATTTTGGCTGTTTTCTGGTGTACCATAATACTATTAATTTCAGAGGCGTTTTTAAACACATTTCATGGCCAACAATGCCGATTGCAGCCTTAACTATCTTTTTCAATTTCCTTGAAGAGTCTTTAGTTAACAGCCCATAAATACCAATAATACTAAAAGTCAGCACACTTTGTATTACTGACTGGTAAAAAAGCCTAAAAATAGTATTGTCAACCTGCAAATATTTCAGTTTCCTCAAAAATACAATCTTTAATTAGCTTTTGAACTCATGCATCAACCTGCTGTTTGAAGGTAAGTTTACAGTCAATGATAGTACCCAAATATCTGTAGTGACCCACTAAACCAACAACCTCATAGTTAACCCTGATTGGAGCAAGATCACATGGTTGTTTTCTGAAGTCAAATACCATTTCCTTGGTTTTTGTTACATTTAATTTCAAAAATGTTTTGGTTGCACCAAGTAACAAAATCACTAATTTCATCCTCGTATAAAGCACTATTGCTATTTTGCAAGTATCCTGTTATCACGGTATCATTAGCACATTTAATAGTTGAACAAACATCATGTTTACTCCTACAGTCATTAGTATATAAACAGAAGAGATATGACACATGACCTTAAAAGTTGCATCTAAACTGTTTTCACTTTTAGATTTCATGCTTCTGAAATACGTTTAGATTTCAAGAAGAAAAGTTAGATTTGTTTTAACGTGAAAAAGTATTCACCCAAAGTTGAATATGTTCCCGGTTGTCCTATTTCAATGGCTTTGGAGGATCATGGTACGTTTCTCAATGAGTTGTGAAATTCACGTAAAGAGTAACTCCTTGATTGAGCTTTAGTATAGAATATTTATGTTCTTACATAATAAAAAGATACTTGAAGGGAAATAAGAGGATATTTGTGAGATTTACCTGTTGTTTCAAAATAAGTTCCTGGAGACCGCTTATGCCTTTTAAATTAAGAAGTTCTTTACCAGCTCATTTGAGTTACGCTAATAATTATAGGCAATCGTAGGCTATTTCATCTTTAGCCAGTGTATAAGCTGGTGTATTCAAGCGAAGTATCTTGTTTAGGAAGAAAACAGTTCAATCGTAAAGAGGAGAAACCTGCATAAGAATGCATCTACGGCGGGAATCCAGGCGCCTTCCCGGGAAAGTTTAGAAAGAAAAGGAGACCCTATAAGCGATTTCCCATGCTGGGGTCCTAGAATTCATGATATGGGCAGTGAAATTTGAAGCATTTCGGTGCTTTATTTTTTTTAAGTTGGCCACTTTTCATTTACGATTAGAAAATATCTAGGGTCAGTTGTTGTCATCCCCCCCCCCGAAGGCTACGGCCTTGTATTACATTATGTTCTTTATCTTCCATCATCTGTAAAGACATTCCTGAATGCATCCCCATTTTCAGTTTACGTGTCGTAAATTTATACGTAAAACATCTTTTTCTGTAGCACAGCAGCTCTTCTTATCAAAACCATCACTGAATTCAATATGAAATTATGAAATGCAGTAAATAAAGGCAGGTCCGCATCTTTCAAGTAACATGTAAGCATTTGCAACGTTTCTATTTTAAATGAAGGGATTACAAATTAAAAACAGGCGTACGGGTGGTTGTGGTAGGAATGCTAACATGCCAAAGAGGGTCTTCGGCATTTTGTACCATTAACCTTTCACTCAAGGGCAGTAGCCTGTGGGGGCAGTGGGATAAAGATAAAATAGCCAATGTGTACCCTCAATTGGTATTAAAGCGCCCTCCATCATGTGACGACGTTTATCGTTCTAGATCTCCTCAAGATTCCATAAATTTCAAGTTCACTGCAATCCCAGCTGGCGTGATATACCTATTTTTCATTTCTAAAGAATGAGTCAACTTTTACATCATCGCTAAAAAGTCGTAAT
>WURT03673155.1:0-11419 GCA_009936505.3 Holothuria glaberrima | reverse complement strand
GGTATATAGATTTGTCATTTTAAAAAAGGAAGAACCCTATTGTTTTTGGTGGAGGTCAAAGGTAATTTGGGGTCACCCCTTTTAAACGCAATATCTCAAGGTAGCAATGACCGACACTTTTCTTATGTGGTATGTAGATTTGTAATGTCGAGAGGAAGAACCCTTTTGTTTTTGGTGGAGTTCAAAGTCATTTGAGGTCACCGGAGATAAAACTGCAAAAACCTTGTAAATGGCTTGTAAACACGAAATCTCAGGGTAACAATGACCCACACTTTGCATATTTGGTATACAGATATTTCATGTTGAGAGGAAAACCCCTAATGGAGGTCAAAGTTCATTTGGGGTCACCAGTGGCCAAAAACCTATATACCTTTCAAACACAATATCTTAAGATAGCAATGGACTCTTTTCATATGTAGTATATAGAATTGTCATGATGAAAAGAAGAACCCTATTGTCTTTTGGTGGTGGTCAAAGGTCACTTGAGGTCACCGGAGGTTAAACTGCGAAAACCTTGTAAATGGCTTGTAAACATGATATCTCAAGATAGCAATTAGAGACACTACTATTTTGTTAATAGATTTTTCATGTTGAGAGGAAGAACCCTGTTGACTTTCACCAAAAATTGTTTTTGGTGAAAGTCAAAGGTTATTTGAGGTCATCAAAGGTCGAAAGCTGAACTTTGTAAACATGACATTACAAGGGAGGAAGCACAGACAAATCTCTTCTATGACATTTTTTTTTTTTTTCAGTTTTTTTCATCATTTAACTTTTGGTGGGGTTCCAAGGTCACGTAAGGTCAGCAGGGGTCAAATTGTTAATGCATCGTAAAAATGATGTAGTCAAGAAGTACAAATTTGCGGGATGAACCTCTGTGTAACAAAGCATCCCCCTTTTGGCAAGGAATTGCTAAGCCTTTGGGCTTTCTTGGTTTGAATGCAACATGTCTTTTTGAAACCTGGTAGTAAATTTGGAACCGGGTAACAAAATCAATTGGGCAGGTACCCGGGTACACAGGTTACCTGTGCAAACACTACCGGCAATGTTTCAAAAGTTTGGTTTTTAGAAACAGGAAAGTTTAAAGGGTTGTGTGGTGTCTCCTCCTATTGCAAATGAGCAACAAGTGCTTACTGAAAAATTTAGTCAGGCTTAGCAAATCTGGAAAACCAGTACCTCTTGGTAAGCACTTTAGTCAGCATTGCTTACCAGATTTTTCTGCAAATTTCCAACCTTGGTATGAGTACAGATTCATTCTCATGAGTGTGAGTACATGCAAGTTTAACAAAAAAAAAGATAGGAGTGCATTATGACATATGTCATTATGTCCATATTTAACACAAGTCTACTAAAACTATAAACATTTGTCTGACTAATCAGTTCATTGTTCTTTTGTTCTTTGCTTTGTTTGGTTCCCTAGAGTCACAGGAGAATGTTTATGAACAAGGAGAAAGTGAACAAAGGTCTGATGGAGAGATTTCTGAAGAAGAAAGAAATGAAGAAAGAGAAAGAGATGTTGAAGATGTCTCTGAGGAGGAGCAGGAAGAGCAGGAGGAGAGAGGTAAGAAAAGTCTATTGGTTAAAGCATTGGACTTGTGATCTAATGGTTGCTGGTTTGATTTCCACCTGGGTCATTATGTTGTGTCCTTGAGCAATATGCTTTATCTCGATTGCTTCTCTCCACCCAGGGGTTAAATAGGTATCTTGCGAGGTAACTTGCATAGTGATGCACTGTACGTGGCTGCTCCTGTGGGGAGTCCCCCAGGGGCACACAGAAGAGGCATCACTGTTCAGTGTGCCATGTTAGAACAGCAAGGGATGTGCACTATATAGTGTGGGTTTGACAAGTTCCCAATGACCGGGGGTAATGATTGTAAAGCTCTGTCACTTGTGTTACATAAAAGGCACCATATAAATGCAATCATTATTATTATGCAAGGAGTACACATTTATGTTCACAGCCAGAAGAGACAATAAAGGGCAGCATTTCTCCAGGCTACAAGATGATAATAAAATTACTATTTAATACATCTTCCTTATCTGTCTGTGGACTATAGCCTGCCATGGAAGTGACAGTATTTATAAATACTAAAATCAAAGGTATCTGGGTATTTTTGGTTGAGAAAAATTGAAAAAGGGAAGTCCACATCAAATATTCATATTGAACTTGAGCAGATACAGGTTACCAGACTAGACTCCATCAAATGAGGACCCTTTTTTAGTGTGTTACTGTTCACGTACTGGAAGAATTACTCTTCTAGTTCTGACCTTGTTTTCTTCAAGATAATGAATGAGGTACTTGTGAGGTATCAGTGACATATGGACAGCATAGGGCAAGCAGCAACCTCTACCGTTGTTGCATGTAATGTGACAGGGTCACTTTGCTCAGCGTTTTCTTTATATTTTATCTAGTTGAGAGGCAAGTGGAAGAAGATGATGATGGACAAAGCAATGAAGGAGAAGGAGAAGAAAGGACAATGGAAGAAACTGTGCAGGAAACACCCCTCTCACCACCATCAGAGATTGCTAGCCCAGAGCAGTTTGATGAAGATGAAGCACAACCAGTGATAGAAGAGGACAAGACAGAGCATGAAAGAGATGAGGAAGTAGCAGAGAGTGGGGATGAAGAACAGGAGGTAGAGAGAGGAGATGAAACATCACAACAAGCTGCTCATGATGGGGATACAGAAATGTATGAAGGAGGTAAGAAGTAGTATTCAAGTTAGTGTGTCATTTTTGTAGCTGTTTTTGGGTAAAAATGGTGTTAATTTTAGCCTTGAGACAGTTGTTTTATCATCTTAAGCAACTACAAATGTGGGAGAACCTACTAGTGGTCATGGAACACACATGTGGAGTGGCTACCAAGAGAAGATCTTAAAATCAAATTTGGAATTTTTTTAAGTTAGAAGCTCACTTCAGGAAGGGTAAACTTTAATTACTTTTTTGGATGAAAACCCACATATGCCTTTGTCAGAGAACTGATCCCGAGGTAAGTCTGTCAGGTTCAAATGGCATTGCTTTTACCAACATGGCCATGGAACTAGATATATAGTTGACCTTAGGAAGTAAGAGAAGACTGCAAAGTTGTACATCAAAGAGGGACTTGTATTAAGAGTTCTAGTCATGATGGTTATGTTTAACCCTGCAGGTTCAGGTTGGGTTTAAGTCTTTTCACTCAGAGCCAACCCTGGAACTATGTACACCAATGCAAGCTTTTAAAGAAAGACAGCAATACATGCAACCCTTTGCAACAGTCTAGTTTGTGGATAATATTGAATGCACCTTATCTGATTGTCACCCAATTTGATAATATTTCTACCTAGAGCTAGAACAAATATTTTTCTGACCAATGGCATCCTGGCCAGATATTTTGTGAGATTTTGCAATACTTTTTATTTTTTTTTAGTAATTTTTTTTTTTCAATTTTTGTAACATTCTGTCTTCCTTGTGGCAAGGTTTAGGCCATTGGCTAGATGGGATGAAATCAAACTCATTGGAAATCACATTGTGGGGGCTGGGTGCAAATGCCACTGAGAGCAACCAAACAATTTTGGGGGAATAAGTTACTTAGTCTGAAAAATTTGACAGGGACAAACCCCTTGGGCTAAATGGGGTGAAGTTACATAGGGCAGGCTCCCAGACAAAGGGTCAGATAAGCAGGGTTTTAATGTTTTCAATGTTGGCATAATAATCAGAGTGTTTTTTTCCTCCCTCTCTAAAAAGCTGAGCAAGTCAGTGATGCTGAGGATGAAGATGTTGATGGTAATACATCAGAGGTAGAAGATGGAGCTGAGGAACAAAAGTCCAAGAGAAACAGGAGAAGGGTATTAGACAGTGATGATGAGGATGCCCCTCTGCAAGTTGCAGAAGAGACTCCTGCTAGTCCTGAAGCAGAGCAAGGTAAAACACATTATTCAAACACTCAAATTAGGGCATACCCAGTAGCCACATGGGAAGGGCAAACACTACCAAATTCTTTTCACAGCTTTTGTTTCAAAAATGCGACATCATGATGATTCCATGGAAGCTCCTCATCAAATACTGTTTAGTGGGAAATTTTCACAGGGGTTCAACTTTTGCGCTTTTTGCAGCCATGTAACTAATCGCAAATTCAATACCCGTAAAAAGGCTTTTGTTACTCTGTACAAGACTATGATGTTTGATCCTTACAGGTGCAAAAGCAAATTCTTCACTCCATGAATATGTGCAAGGTACAGAATGGCAAAAATTTAGCCTTGCGGAAATTTCCCATTATACAGTAAATAAAGCACCCCCTCTACCCCCATAAAAACCTAACTTGAAGACCAACAATAGCCAAGCGGATTTGTTATTGTCTTTTGAGAGTTTCCTTGATACTGTGTTATTTTGGAATCTAGTATCTTTTGACCAGGAACTATTTATGGTTTGCCACACTCATATCTGATTTTTAATCTAATTATTTCCTTTGAATCTATGGGGGTTGAAGAAGAAATAAAAAATATGTTTGGTACAGTTGAAATGTATTTCCAGTTATTTAAGGTTCCTCTACAGTGTAGTTTCCAATTGATATTACCGGTAATGTAAAAGGTTGGTGTCTGTCTTCTAACAGGAGACAAGCTTGATGATGAAGAGGTTGGAGAAACTCAGGCCAAGAAAGATGCAGATAGTGGTGAAGAGAGTGATGAGGAGAAGTAAGTGACTAGCCTACAAGTGAAAAAATAAATACCAAATTGTTTCATGATAAATGAGTGTTTTTCGCATGTGCACTTTGTGATAGCAAGCAATATAGAGTTGCTTTATTTAAAGGGTGAAACAAAATATTGTCTTTCTTATCATACCAACTTTTTCAAAATATTCAATAATCGAAGGGAATTTGTCAAAAATGACATTTTATATATCACCATGTTCCATGGACATCAGTTGTAAAAGCTAAATATTTACCTACCATAAACTTTGTGTGTTACATACTTCACTAGTCAACAAGAATATAGGAAACAGCAGTCTGCAAGTTTGTTGTACATGTGGTAAGTAAGTGAAACAGCAGTGTGCAAGTTTGTTGTACATGTGGTAAGTAAGTGAAACAGCAGTGTGCAAGCTTGTTTTACATGTGGTAAGTAGGTGAAACAGCAGTGTGCAAGCTTGTTTTACATGTGGTAAGTGGTAAGTAGGTGTAAGCCAAGGTGGATTGTTACAAGTGACATTCAATAGACATGTAGGCCAGTACATCGTAGCATGATACACTTTTGCAATAAACTATAGCCTGTCTAGGTGATTTATGTGTAAGCAGCATCCAACAATTTTGGAGAAATCATTATTTTATTTCTTAGAACAGAAACCCATAAGAGGATGACCTGCTCACTTTTCATGGAATGCCTTATTGCTTAAGTCAGTTGCAATATGCAGTTAAACACACGCAGTGAATGATGCTTTGGTTAAGTGTATAAAAGCAATGGCAGTTCCAGCAATAGTTTTGTGTTTGTTTGGTTCAATGTTCCAACCCTGATTGTGTCATACAAGTAAGGTAAGTTTGTCCTCCATCCTAAAGGAGTATACAGTTTACCCGTATCAAATGACCTGCTAAATTGAAAAGATTTCAAATTTTAGAAGAATTGGAAACCACCCAGCAAGAAATTAAAGTCCATGCTAAGCCTTTGTAGGTGTATTCCATTTTTGTGGTGGTTTGGGGTGGTAACAATAATTACCTCAGTGCCTGAATTAAACCACATCTGGACCATTTTCCATCTTTTTTGTAATTCCACAGGGAATTGATTGCAGATATTTTTGGTTCCAGTGATGAAGAAGGAGAAGAATTTGAAGTAAGTGGAGGAAACAAGAATTTGCTTAAGAGTTAAAAATATGTAAATGCGTTTCTGCTACAGCACCTGAGACTATTACCGGGAAGGTATTTCCTAAATGGAAACTAGACTTTAACTACCACCCCCTCCACAGACCACATGCTCTTAAACTAAGTCTCTTTTGTTTGTGTGGCTCTGCTCCAGGCTAGCTCAAAAGGATGGGTGTTTTTCTTCCAGAAGTCTCTGTAGCCAAAGGGTAAAATCAGTGGTTGTAGAAAACAGTAAGAAGAAGAATAGATTCTACAGATGATTTGAACCAAAGTTAAAAGACAGACTGCAGCCATATCCTTAAGTGTTTACCTGACCACAGTATGGTGTAGGGTGTTGTCAAGTTTAAACAACTGCATATTTTAGGGATTTGTATTGTTTTAATGATTCATGTGGAATTTGAAGTGATAGATATGTGCTGTTTGCTAGTGACTGGCCTTTTGATCCAATCAGTGTATCGAGGAATGTAGCATTTCAATCTTTTTAAGCACCATCTTTTGCCTTTTCCAGGGATTTGGTGAAAATGACTTGGAACCTACCTCAAAAAAGAAAAAAAGTGGTAAGAGTTTAATATATTTTCATTTTGTAATGAGGTAGTTTGCAAGGTTGAAAGAAGTTCTAAGACTTTCCTATGATTACCTTCTTTCTTCTTCCAGGACCCATGTGCAATTTACTCCCAAAGTTTACAAGGTCACCTTCCAAAAATACAATGATGACCCTTTAATTTAATTGGAGGAGGTGATTCTTTCTGTGAACTCTAAAAGTAGCCCCTGAAAGCAGAGTGGGCGGGGGGAATCATGGTAGTAGGTAGCAACCTCCAACTATATTTACCAATGTGTTCATAACATCATGTCTCTGATGACAATGTGTCAGAATCCCCCTTTAGGAAAGGATTATTTCTCTGCATAAATTTTGCTGTTCTGAAATACTTAGTAATTTTTGTGGTGATTTATCTTTTAACATCTTTTCTGAGGCTCCCCTCCCTCTCTTCGCTTCTTCCCCGCCCTTAATTTTTTCCAGCCAAATAGGAATCAGGATCTTAATTTAAGGGGAACAGTTATTTTAATCTTAAAGTTTATTGCCACAGCCTCCACATTTAAGTAGTATAACAGCTCAATTTCCAGCAAAAGTATTAAGAACAATATAGATCTATGGATCATATATATCAGGTAAATAACATATAATCTCACTGATGACAATGTCACAGCTATTCTCTCAAGTGACGAAGATGACGATGGTGAACCAGCTGGAGGTGCAATGGAGGAAGAGGAAGAGGAGCCAGAGGCAGGCCAGGAGGAGGAATCAGCTCAGCAGAAAACAAAAGAAGCAGCAGGATCAGATTCAGATGAAGGCATAGAACCACAGAAAGGTTACCAAAGAGCGTAAGTTGATAGCTTTTAAGATCCTTCCTATTTCAGTAATATCCAGACTATGTATAGAAGCGCACATCTTCTCAAGATAATTCTCTTGTTAAAACAAGTAGCTTACTCTATGCATGAAAAATATTTCTGGTCTTATCTTCATCAAAGCAGTATTTTGGTCTGACTATTCTACATCCGACTTATATTTCTAGTCTGGTTTACTCTTTATTTGACTCATACTTTTAGTCTGACTGCATCAGACTAGTATATTTGGGATTATCTATTCTACATTAACTAGTGTTTCTAGCCTGACACTTATCATCAGACTAGTGTTTCTGGTCTGACTTGTGTCACATCAGATGACTATTTCTGATATGATTTACCCTACATCAGACTAGTATCAGGGATGTGAGAGTTCCACGTTTCCACAAATTTCTGCGTTTTCAATCAGTACGTCGCGTTTTTAATTTTTCTAATGCAGTGGATGTGCATTTTCCGTAGTTTGCCATTTTATTTTCCAACTGTGTCCATTATTTATCTATGAGTGAATCGTTCTGCTCACAAGTGCTCACGTTTCTAGCTTCGTACATATGCCTAAAAACTTTCCCTCATCCCATGTATTACTCCCGCGCTACATTTGTTTCTGGCTTCCTGTTCATTTCTGTTCGTATGTTGGACTATGTATGCACGTAATCTGGTAATTGAAAGAATATGCTACCTCTCGCACTTGTGCAAAGTCGATCGAACATACATGCATTCGTTGTACAGGTGATCATTCTGTAATGAACGTATGCCCGCCACGCTCATGATCCAGCTTTTTCATCTGCTAGTTGGGTCAAGTCGAGTTAAGTCCTCGGCGACAAGAGATTGCAGTTTCGATGAACGTGGAGAAGCACTACCGTCGGATCGGACAGCTCCGTGGTTAGTGATGACCCTTCAGGATGAGATTGGTTTGACCATTTATGCCAGGATAAAAAAAAATCAGACTGTATCCGCCTAATAAACTAACGTTAAACCTGGCTTCTCTGTGTCATTTTGTGAAGAAAAGACCAAGGAACGTTAGGCTAGTCCTAACGATAGTTTAGCCTAGACCTTGGCTGGTTATGTCAACAGTACTGGTCACTTGAAAGTCTTTAAAATGTGGAAGTCGAACACCGTAATACTTCCACGTAGGATTAAGGTTTTGGCTGGCGGTAACACTTCATTGCAGTTGTTGCCACATCCGTGTGGTTACACGCGTATGCCTAGCCTAGCCAGGGCATAACGTTAGTTACATATAGCCTAGGCTAGGCCGAACTAGCACAGCCTAACGTTATGTTAGACTTAGCTTAGCCCACACACAAGTAGGTAAGGATTACATTTTTGCTTTGGGTTTCTACCCCCACTGGACCCCTGCTTGTTGCTTTGCTGCAATCAGTAATCTTCCTCTTTTTTCTTTAGCCCCACTCACATCCCTGTAGTATGCCTGGTCTGACATACTGTAAATCAGATTAGTAATTTTGGTCTGATGTACTTTCCAGCAGACTAGTCTTTGTGCTATGATTTTCTCTACATCAGACTAGTGTGTCTGGTCTGACTTGCTGTGCATCAGACTAGTATTTCTGGTCATACATACTTTTCAGCAGATTGGTATTTGTGTTGTGATTTACTCTCCATCAGGCTGGTGTGTCTGGTCTGAGATACACAAAATCAGACCATTTTTATCTGACATACTCTTCATCTGAGTAGCATTATTTATGGCTGATCTATGGTACATTGGACTAGTATTCCTAGTCTTATGTACTCCTAAGGTTACTAGTTTTTGTGCTATGATGTACTCTTCTAAGTCTGGTCTGAGACTATTAAAATCAGACCATTATTATGATCTGACATGCTCTTCATCTGAGTAGCTTTGCTCCTGACTGATATATGGTACATCACACTAGCATGTCTGGTTTGAGTGGTCAATATACTTCTTATACTGATATTGTACACCTGGTTTTCCAGGTGTTAAAGTCAACTAGCAGCATCTCTCAAATGAGCAGAGCCAAGCAAGTGTTCTTTCTGGGATCTACACAGTATGATGACATTAAAAAATCATGCCATGCTTTGTGCCTGTTAATGATGGCTCTGAACTTAGTGCCATTATAAAAAAATGTGACCACCTTGTATTTGTGGTCAGTAAAAACTTTTTAAGGGTCCACAGGGGTTAGCAGTGATGAAATGGTTGAGGAATATGGGACAGCAGTCAGCAGTTGAGTTGCTTCAAGTTTTGTATTGTGCTAAGCTTTAAGTAACATCTTTTCCAGATGGATTTTGCTATTCCTAATTTCAAGATCTCACTTTGAAAACAAGCAGGTTATGGTGTAAAGTAGTTGCATCCAACTTCTACAGCCCTTGAAATTGACTGAAGTTATACCACTCCATCATACTTTTTCCAAAGTCCCCGCTTGTTGTCTGGCAAAGAACGAAGGTGCGAAACCAAAGTTCACTCCCGAAGGAGTTCTGCTTTCTTAAGGAGCTACGTTCAGGAAGGATGCAAACTTAATTTATACCACTCCATCATTTAGGCACTAAAAGCTCCAAAGAAGAGATATTGTATATTAAGTCATATCTTTGCCGACAGTCATGTCCTTTAAGCCTTGATTTGTAAAAGAAATGTGGATTGAGAAAACTAGGAGAACATAGTCTCTTCTCTGGATGTCAATTGTATGCTTAGATCATGGTTTGCCAGGAATTGTTGTAAAAGAAAAGGAATTTTCTAAAAACAGTCAACATGGACATGTTTTACGTTGAGCTTTTCTGTTGGTACAGAGATTTTGTTAGCGACTTTGACATGATGATGGAGAAGAAGAAAGCTGAGATGGGGAGGAGGAGAAAGAGGCGGGATGTTGACATCATCAATGATAATGATGACATCGTCATGGCGATGATCACACAGATGAAAGAAGCTGCAGAGGTATGTTGCAAACTTGAACTTCTTTGTACATCAAGAACAGTAATTTATCAGTGTTCATAAATCTTCCTATTTCCCCTTTGATTCAAGACCTCTGAAAGTGATGTATACTTATCATGTACAGTTTGCACAGAGTTAACAAAACTGTCAGTTAGTTCACAATTGTAAGCTGGCAGGATGAGGGATAAAAGAGAAAGGGCTGAGTGTTCTGATAATAATACTTTGTCAGTGTGTAAGGTTATTAGCAATGTGACCTAAACCAAAAGCAAACTTTTTCCTTATAGATTTTTTTTTATTGTTTTCATTTTGAAGATGGCCATTCCTGGTTGCGTAAATGACTTGGCATTCCAGTTTCCCAAAAGCCAGGGAACTCTGTGGTATACATGGTTGCTTCCAAATGTGGAGATTAAATCTTTTCATTAATTGATATTTGTATATGCATTATCAAGTATGTTTTGCTCAATAATGTGGAATGGATGGGATTTGTATCTGTTTGTAATATTCCAGGCTGATCAAGAATTGAATAAGGCAAGGAATGCAGCAGTCAAGAAACTCCTTATGTATCCTAAGATTATGCAGCAGTTACAGAAGTAAGTCTTCACAAGTAATTTTGGAAGTGCAGTGAATAACTTAGTTAGGATAAATGCTTACATGTTTTATTGAAGTCTTTTTGCAGAAAATGAGGGAGTTATATATTGATTATGAATTGATTGATAAATTCAATATTGAGGAGTTAATTTCTTCATTTCTGGTGCAATATATAGATAAATTTTCAGGAAGTACATTATGTGGTTTATCTTTGCATTTTGGTACACCTGCAAAAAATTGTAGCAGTTATATAGATAACTGTATGTTGGTAATCAACAATTTTTTTTGATAAAGAGTTCATTAAACTTAACACTCATTATTGTCTGTACTAAGCTTATGGATAAAAACACTCAGGACTTAAAGTGATGAAGCCCTCATAGCTCATGGTGACTGCTGTATGTTTGGAATGTATCATCAGGGCGTGACAGGAAGACTTCCTCCCCCCCCCCCCAACAACTTACACTGGACAATTTTCTCCCGGAAAATTGCCACCTGGTACAATGTCTAATCATGACAAATACCCACCAGGAAATATGAAGTTGTCCTGGGTGGGATTCAGGGATTCTGCCAGAAACTCAAAAAGGGGGGATTTATTACTTCTAAACCCCCAGTCCAAATTGATGCTGTCCTTGGCCAAATTTACAAGTGGGTTCAGGGGGACAAAAGCTTGCTTCAAGGCCCCTATAAGGTGCAATTTAAAGGGTTTTAGAGGCCAT
>WURT03673144.1:0-17250 GCA_009936505.3 Holothuria glaberrima | reverse complement strand
CCCCTATGAGTGTTTTTGGATGTCAGAGGTCAGCTGAAATCACCAGTGGCCAAAAAGCAAAATTTCCCAAGAATTCCGAAGGTCACATATGAACACAAAATTGTAACTTTCCAGCACATTAAGGTAACATTCAACCGATGATTGAAAGAAATGGGACATCTTGGTATTTTTTGAGTGCTATACATCGAAACAACAATGCAATTTTTGCATTCTGGTTAAACATGGCTGTGATGTCAGTTCACAAAACCTCTTTCATATTCATGACACTAGAAAGTAAAGCAAGTTTCAGCCATCTAAGGTTTGGCTACTATTGATCCACATAGCGACAAAGGAATTCCTGTGTAGCTAACTTGAAATGAATAAAGTAGAAGGGTTCTGCTATTATATCACACTGGGACAAAAAGGTTATTGATCAAGTCCATGAGTCTATTTTGCTCCTCCTTTTCTCCTATTTACATACTATACCATTATTCCCTGTTGAATTGGTTCAGCAAAATGCAGAAGGAAGAGTTTATAGGTCTTAGTTCATAGGGAATCCCACAGAGTTTATATTGGTTTGCCAGATGGTTATTGCAGACAATAATGGTATACATATGTAAATAGGAGGTAAGTATCAGAGCTCATAGACTCCCAGAAAGATGAGTTTTAGGGAATGTTTCATACCTACTAACAAGGGTAATCCTATACCCCATTTATGAGTCTCCTATCAATACAGCCATCTAGCCTATGAAGGGATAAACCTGTCATAGGTAGGCAGATAGAGTTACAAGGTGCTTTTATACTGTAACACTTCTTGGACAAAGCTTACCCGAGAAGAGAGCTTTTCCCTGGGGTGAGTGTGTCTGAAATGTCTTATTGGTTTCTAGCAGCTTATCAGCTTAACTGTAAGTATCTCGCTCCTCACTGCCTCCTATTTTTGTATTAAATTAGCACGTTTTATGACTTAATAATCACTAGAATTATGCATTGTTACAAATTCAGTGTTGATTCCAAGTCCATTTTTGATTGATTATACTTTCTTTGTTCCACCTGAAAATTGAAATTTTGCTCTGAAACTTGATTTTTAACAGCTGTATCAGAAGTTTTTTATCCATTGGAATACAATAGTGGGCAATCTACAACTTGTTGAAATTCAAAGTACTTTTTTGCTTCTGCAAAAAATTGGTCTTTTCAGCATTAAATCTTAAGTGTCCCCTAAAAGATAACTACCGTAGTGCTGTCAGCAGTTTGTGATGCAGTGCTGATCAACTTATCATTTAGTAAAACACTGTACCAATTTGATTAATGGGATGTTTCAAATCTGCTACCGTATATGAGATCAATTGTGGCACTGCTGCAGTAAATTAATAATCACCACATACAAGTACACAGTTGACGGTATCATAGAACTCCCTGGTCGACTGCACTAAAGATAACATGAATAAGCTATTTAATTATGTGCTCTGTTAATCTACTTTCAGCCTTCATCTTCCTTGGTTCTGAATATCTTTTCTGTAGGTTTGCCACACATTTCTCAAAAAGGGGAGAGAAAACATTGTCAGAATAATTGCTTTGTTTTTGGCCTGCAGCTTTCTAGATTTTTTTTAGCATTTCTTTCAGGGAGAGGTCATGTTTCAATTCATAATGGATGCTTCCTGTTTCTTGCCCTAATTAACTTTCAGTATGAAAGAAAGAGAAGGACTCTACTGAGAGTTTTCACAAATAGTATAAAACATGGTGACATTTGTCAGAAATAATTTAAATGTTGAAATTGCTGTTTTGAGAAGGAGCTTCAATTAAGGCCCCATAAATATCGACAGGGTCATGATGTTTATTTTATTTGAATTTTTATTATCAGATTGAACTTTCATGCGACATGATATTTTTCTTGAATGTAGTTGTTCGTGATCTGAACTGTTTTGTTGGAGTGAAAATTAATAAAAAAGGACTTTTATCAAAGATAGGTTAACTTGCTAATTGACCTATTAAAAAATTGACCATCAAAGGTTTGTTCTATCTAAAGATTGGATGATTTTACTCTGTTTGGCTATGTAGATGATACAGTCATTGGTCAATGTAACATGATCTCTTTTTGTTTAATAGCCGTAAAACCTGAGCCGTAAAACCTCATCTCTAACTAATACTTTTTGTTTGATATGAATTAAATGGCAAGTTTCCTCATCCCAGACAGTTCCAATTCTCCCAAGAAAGAAACTTCTAGAGACTCCCAAAACTGTCCTGAAAGAGCCTATGAAATGAGAATTAACAGCCACCTGATAAGATTCTTGCAGCCAATCTGATGTCGGAAACAACCTCATGTTGAAAAATACCGCTCGAGTCAGGAGAAATTACAAAAAGAAACTGGCCACTTGCACTCCCAAACTCCTTCAAAAGTGAAAGTACATTGACCTCTGGAATGACATCATCACAGGAACACATGCTCCATTGTGTATAGTCCTGTGAACACTGTTTAACTGTGTTGCATTCATAGTAAGTCAATGCAGAGTTAACCATGAGCATTAGATCCCGGTGATTGAATTCTTCGAGTTTTATGTTTTTTTTTTTTACATTTCAACAGAAAATGCCTGATCATGTGGTGGGAAATTGCAGTAACTATTGTGTTACTTTACAAAAGTTTCCCTAAAGATAAAAAATGAGGCGACTTTGGGCACGATTTGTTCACGTCTTGCGTAATGTAGTTAGTTAAATGAGGTTTTACGGCTCAGTTTCTAACCAATTTGTTTTAAGCTGGCCACAGCCTTTTTTCCAGTTATAGGCTCTCTTTGGCTTGTTTTCCCTACTCCATATGACCAAGGCATACGTCAAGGTACTATGTACAGGGTGACTTTGTCAAGAGGTGAGTGAGAACTGTGAGGGGGGACTTCACTGTGGGGCGACTTGACTTGCAACCGTTACTACTAACATAAAAACGATTAAGAGAGATAGGGAAACAAGGCTTTCTTTGGTGGCAGTCTGAAGCAAGATGCGACTTACAACTTTCGGTGAATATATTTTGGAATTTTTCGTCGTAATATGCATTAATTTTTAGCTCACCGTAGTTCCTCTGATGTGGGAAACTATAAAAAGTGTGAAACTATAACCAGTTAAAGTGCAAACCTTACCAGGCTATATTATCTAGCCAAACTGCTCTAGGAGCACGCTCGCCGCTATCGCTGGGTGCAAGCACTGGCTCGAGCTGCTCAGCTTCATCAGCCAAAGGCTCAAACTGGTAAAGTTGACTTCCTTGCGCTGGCTCTTCATCTCTCCTTACTTCAACGTCCTCATACTGCAGAATTTCTTCTTTGACTAAACTTGAAGAAGATGTAGATAAATCAACTCTTATTTCTTCAGAAACTGATGCCATTTTTCGTTGTCTGCAGTTCGTAACGCGTTGATAGTCAACATGATTGTGTAACAAGGCTTCTAGTTTGGGCTTTGACGGCTCTGCGATGACGGTCTTAACTCTGCGTTCTTTTAACTCACTGGTGAATGGGGACAGGATTTTACAGTTTGAAAAGTCCTTGGGGCCACATACGCCGCAATTGATCAGCCAAATTTGTGTATTTTGTGTTTCTGATATATTTCAGCAATAACATAGACCACATCAGGCACTCTATTACATAGGCTCTTTAAGGCAATAAGCAGCTGTCACCCCTAATTTAGTTTGAAACATAAGCTGAATGTTTCAAATAGCCTCATATTTGACTTTCCACCACCTTCAATGAGGTGTCCAAAGATAAAACGTTGAATATTTAAGGTATAAAAGCAAGGAGTTATTCTGCATGAATTTAACATTTAGGTAATAAAAAGTTTGTCACATAAGTAAAAAGAGCCACTCATAGAATAGGATACCCAGGTACACTAATTCAGATTGAGGTGACTGAATTTTCTTTTTAAGCTCCTCCTTCTTGAGATTCACTGATTCCCAGAATGTAAGGGAGGGGGGGGGGGGTTCTGTCATCCAAAATATTTTAGGTGGAATTTTGGTTCAGAGAGGGGGATCTCTATAAGTTGCAACACAAAAAGTCCACTTTTTTCCCAACTGACAAATATTTTTAAAGTGGTGGGATTGTTGAAATAAGTATGGGAATTGCGCAGTCCCACCTACAGGGAACACTGGTCTGCAGCAGTTGTAATATCTCATGTCAGGGTCCTGACTGAAAAGTGAAATCAGAGGCAGTTCTTCTTCCATTTTAAAAATGTTGCAAAAGAATGTCGTAAAAGTTTTGGAAAAATTTAAAAAGGAAAATGATGTCAGCCCAGTATGAATTAGCATTCTCTTGTATTCTAACTCCTTGGTACAACTGTTACATATATTTGGAAACATATTGAATGGTATATACTTAAAGGTTATATGGCATCCTCCCCCAAACTAGGTAATTGCTATATTAACTGTCTGCCTCTTTACATATTTCGGAATAGCCCAAGAGTTATAAGTACAGTCGATGACTGCACTTGAATGACATTCATTCAGACAAAAAAGCTTCACTCTGGTTGGTCATGATAACTTGTACAGTCAGTTGTGTTCCCAATTAAGCTCACACACAATCACTATCTCTCAGTATATATGGCCTTGAGCAAATTAAACTCAGTGCCTCTGTCTTGAATGTGTACTAGACAGATATTTTCTGTTTAAATTGGAGGAGGGGCTAAAAGTAAACTTAGTAGGGAGAATTTTACTGTTTGGGGTAAGATTAGAGATTGTCAGGGAATTATTGCATTTGTGGTATAGAAAATTTCACATCTTCAAACCATGATTTGTAGATCTATACAGAATGATAGGTGATTGAAAATAAGACAGTGTGGTAGCTTTATTTTCAAGATACAAGATTTCCATGTAAAGAAATGTTCATTCATTTGTAGTCCATGAATAATTTGTTGGCCCAAACTTATGGATGTTACATCATTTGAGAATTTATTGGTGAGACTGAATGGTTTAATAAAGATTAAAGCTACTTTCTTTGTGTGCCATGTTTTGCTTTATAAATTAATATTTGCCTTTTATTAGGGGAGATAAAGGATATTATTAAGAGGTAGCTTCATGATATATCAAAATAATTAGGTGTGACTGCATGTTCCATTAAAATTTATATTTCCTCTTTTTTCGGACGGTATCAAACTTGCTCTTCTGCTCTACACCTTATCTATCGCAACTAGGGAACCATGAGCTTAAAAATTAAAGTATTAGCAAGAATATTGGCATCACAGCATATTAAACCATTAAAGCCACAAAAATAGAAAGGGCACTTCCACTGTACTGTTTAGATGATTTTTGTGTCTTTATACGTACAGTGTGCATTCAACTTCAGAAGTTAAATGTAATTTTGTACATTTTTCTAAAGATGAGGAGTAATTTTCCCAACAGGGTGACTTAAGTATTTTGTTATATACTCCTAACTTGAAAACTTGTAGTTTCTTTGCCAATAACTGGGGCAAAAGCAATGATGTAATGTTTGTAATATGCACCATTGCTTTGTTGCCATACAGAGGTAAGGGAAAACAAGCCAGTGAGCCACAACTGGAAAAAAGGCAGTGGCCGGCTCGATTTGAACCAGTTGGTTGGAAACTGGGCTGTTAAACCTCATCTAACTAATTAACCGTACAGAGATAAGCCATTCGAGTGGCTAAGTCCACATCATTTGATGTCATTCTCCTACTTAAATTTGTATGGAACCATGTTTTCTATCATGAAATTAGATTTTGGCAGTGATAAGGTCCAAAATTGGTGGCATCCTCCAAACATCACAGCTTCCCAGCAAATAATTGCCCTTACTTCATAGAGCATACAATCTAAATATTGATAGTAGTTAAAATGAAGTAGGAATCACCTGTATAAGAATGCTTCTGCAGCTAGGATGTTAATAGTAGATGTACCAATCCTGCCATGCAAATAAAGCCAAAACATAATTAAGAACAACGAGTAAACCTGTCAGCAGCATTCCACGATTGCCTCAGCACCTAATATTATCAATCCAGTACAAAAGTAGTGTAGCCAATAATTTATAACCAAAATGCAATAAAAGGTGTGTTTTCCTATTTGACACTTTCATTACATCCTGAACAATTCCCTGCTAGCCCTCCATTCTCATTTCCTATGGGGAACTGTTTGCATAAATGTAGCAATGTTTGGTAACTTTATTCTTCTATTTATATGGAGAAAAAAAATTGCTTCAGGACAAGAAGGAAGTTGAAATTCTCAGAATTGTCTTCCATCCAAAATAAATGTTGCTCACTTCAGTATGTTATACATGTAACTGAAAATAGTGAAAGGTACAACCTGCAGTAATGTGTCGTAAAA
Source organism: Holothuria glaberrima (assembly GCA_009936505.3). Taxonomy (NCBI): domain Eukaryota; kingdom Metazoa; phylum Echinodermata; class Holothuroidea; order Aspidochirotida; family Holothuriidae; genus Holothuria; species Holothuria glaberrima. The sequence continues at coordinate 10,973 of WURT03673144.1, read as the reverse complement.
CAGAGCATACTACAGTAACTGTATGAATAAACACGGCCGTCGTTTCTATTTCAGCATAAAGTTTCAGCGATAAAACACCTCAATATTTCTGCCTGCCTCAAACCACGCACACATTCTATGAATTATTCACATCATAATCCTGCACACTTCTATGTAGGCTGTTCCTGCTACTTTAGTCCAGGGGCCTAAAGTTTAAAATGACTCATGTGATCTGTCAAAGATTTATCTTATGTTCGTTACTTTGACTCAGTCTTGTCATGTTTGCCTGCCTGAATCTTAATATCCAGTATTCCATCTTCCAATTTCTTTTTGACGATTCAGGCACAACTTCCGTTGTATTTTTTTCACGTCTGAGTGATATATGGTCCCAAAAATTGTTGAATGGGGACGGTGTTTTTGGCATCTCCAAGCCCTTCAACCACAACACCTTTTCAAGGTTAAACCTTTTCAAGGGTGCATGGCTGTAGAAGGAGTGTTCATTGAAGAAAATTCACTCAAGCATTGAAGTTCTACGCATAATGCATTCTGTGGTAAATGGGTAAAGGTTGAGAACAACAGGCCATGCTTACAGTAAGTACAAAGAAACCTGGTTGTTGTCATTAATTTACCAGTCGAAGGATGTGGTTCATAATTCAAAATACTTCCATTAGCCAATACACAAAGTCCTGATTGCATGCTAGTCTTGGGGTTGTGTGCAAGGAAGAGGTGTAATTATTGGAGTAGGTATGTAGTTCTCATTTATATTTTTGCTTAACATGACTCCTTGGGAACGTAATATACTGTCAATAATATGCACAAATATCATACTTTATGGGAAACACTTGTGTTATTTCTCAGGTTTGAATGAAGTATTCAAACACAGTTAGCCCTTTTTGTCTTGTTCTGTATTCAGTTACAAGTTGGCTGATATGATTCTCTGAGATTTGCAAAACTTTTGGCACCTCAGCCATTGAGAAGCTTGTAGTATAAGCCTTAGTATAAAGTGTGTTAAATAAGTCCTTGAAGGGTGGTATATATAATAATTTATTGCTGTTCGTATTTATGTGCGTCCAACAGCTATGGCGTCATTTTAGGAGTCGGGACTAGTTTACTGTAGGGCTGTGGGGACCTGACTCCAAAAATATTAGAGTCATCCAAGATTACCACATGCTATAAGGAGCCGATGATACGTTACCTGCTAGACATCCTTTATCTAGAATTTTGTTCAAAGGTCAGTAAGCACAATCATAAACCAATCTACATTGCCCCTCTTTTACCTGCTATCTACACTTGTGTGATTGAGACTTTGCCAGGTCCTTATTATGGGTAAATGAGGGTTACAATTGGTAGGCAGGAGTTAAGTATGGGTGGGCATAGATTTACAAGACAGGGAATTTTGCAGATAAAATGTGCCAATTTTAAAGGCAAAACAGTAACCACTTATAATTTGTTAGTTAGTTAGATGAGGTTTAACGGCCCAGTTTACAACCAATTGGTTCAACCACTTGTAATGACATGCAGATAACACCTACTGTAGTCTACTGATAACACCCTATACAGCTTATCAGAAGTTGGAGAGAGAAACAGCTCCATCATCTTCTCACATATTTTCTGATTCACAAAGGATCCCAATGATTTATAGACCACACATTCAGGTTTGCAGGCCAGCTGCAACTAAAGAGTGTGTTCCCACTTGAGTACAAGCATGAGATCAGATCCAGATCTGACCTCTTGCATGGGATCAGTTTGCATGAAGGGCCGCTCTGGTTACCTGGATCAGATTTCGAGAGCTTGATCGCTCTTTGGGGAGGATCAGACCTCACGCTGGCCATCAAAAAACAAGTGAGAACACAACAGGGGATCAAGGTGTTCTGAGATTAAAGTAAAATGAATGGTGTACTTCTGCAGTGCAGCTTGTTATCTCATATCCCACACCACACAAACTCGTGTAAAAAAACATGACCTGCAGAAATAATTTCAATGACACAACTTCTTGTCACTTGAACCGGAGGAGGCGATCAGATATTGCGCTGGGGTTCAAATGGGAATGCTCTTGCGGTCGGCTAGAAAATTTTCCAGCTGACTGAGCTTGTGGGATCAGCATCTGGGGATCAAGTGGGAAGACAGCCTCCACAACACATGTACTCCACAATTACCCATGGATCCTATTTAATTACAGTTATTATTCCTTCATCACATATTCTTAAATGCAAAGAGGACTAGTGGAGAAAATTTCTGTGCTATCAATCTGGTGGTGTATGAAATTTTCAGATCTTTTAAATGATTGAGACTTTATTATCACCATTGTCTACATGGTGTTCTTTCTACTTCAACACAGTCGCCCAAACTTATTTAGAAAAAATAGCTAATATCTCACAAATTTCCTCTTATTTCTCTTACAAGTATCTTTCATGATATTTCAGGACTTAAATATTTCATAGTCAAGGTAAACCAAGGAGTTTATTTCTCGTAAATTTCACTGTTTAATGGAAAAAACATTGTCACATGATTCTTAACAGGCATTCATGAAATAGGGTAGACTAATATACTAATCCAAATAGGGGTGACTGCATTTTCCAGTTTAATTCACCGATCACTTTCCTCTGACAGTGCCCCTTTTTTTGGGGGGTGGGGGGAGGGGTAGTTGTTTCAAGTTGCAAGACAAACTTTGTCTTGCCTTGAACTGCGGTATGATTTACAAGTGACAAACTGTTCCATACATAACATTGTGAAATGAAAAATAATGTCAGGAAAAGACATGGGAGAGTTTTAACCCTTTTGTTTAATGGTTTTGCAGGAAACCAAATTTTATGCTACAGTTATTGTGTGTGGTTTCACTTTGTTTCACTTTATAACCACAGAACACATTAAGCTTTTCAAGGCTCAGCAGGGAGTGACAGTCTCTGCTAGTATGCTCTAGGGACAGCACATGTTATGTTGACGACTGTTTCACATAAATATAACATCATATAGGCACTTCCTGAGATAGATTGTTACTATCCAGATGGAGTGGTTGGTCTACATAGCATCATTGGGAACGTTGTGCAGTCACTAGGCTGGTATTCTTAACTCGATTATTTAAATAATTTTACCTAATTGGTAGTATAAATATACAAAAGATAATATTAAAAATCATTTGTAACTTCTTGTACTGTAACTCTTTAAATTTATTTTGGCAACTGAAATTCAGTAAGAAACCTTGAGGCGTATTGTCTGTATAAATTATATTCCACATTCTTCTGATGTGGTTTACCCTACAGCCTACAGTGTTGGGTCCTCTGCCATAGTGAAAAGGTTAACTGCAAGTTGGCAGAAGGAAAAAAGTCTGAGTAATTTTCTTAGAGACCTTCATAGACTTATAGCCTTCTTTGGCAGGCGATTGCTTCTTAAATCACCTTATCAGTAATTCAAAAGAACAACTGCTCAGTCACGTATAATATGTAACACACCTTGAGAACTGATGATAATTTACCACACGATGAATAAACTTGAGGACAAACAGCTTACCTAACCTTTACAGAAGCAATTTGTTTTGTATTTGCCCTCAGTTTTAATTTAAAATTAAATTGTAGATAAGATAAAGGTTAGAGCAGTTGTTAAGATGACATTTTCGTGTCTTTTTGTTTTAAAGTTAGATAAAACAATGATACACAACTGAAATTAATTGGCCAAAACAACTTTCAAATTAAGATTAACACATCGTTTTGTTTTATCAAATATCTCAGTGTGTAGTGGTCAGACTTGCAGTGCTGGAGTTCATAGTCGTACTTGTACTCAAGTACTTTTCTTTGTACTCATACTCTTACTCAGAGAGGGTTTGAAAATCAGGTACTGGTACTCATGGCTTTGTACTCGTACTTGTACTCTAGGCCTTGTACTGGTACTTGGGAGTGTACTTGCACTACAAGTATGGCAGTGGTTTTACTATTGCAAGTATGAAACCAAATAGGTATTAATGTAGCAACTCAGTGATGAAACAGTCTTCTGAATGCTATATTGCAATAGCCCCCTCACTGTGTGATTAAGGTTAGTGCTGGCTGCACTTAAAGCTAGAAATTGAAGGTAGAAACCTTTTATGTGAGACAAGTGTTAAATGCAAAAGGAGTTGGTTGTTAATGTACTTGACAGATTTCCTCTCTCTTAAACATATCCTTCATTGTACATTTGAATAAATGAAGAGTTCGAAGCTTTCCAGCTCATGGCAAGAACAGTGCCTTGGGATCTTTCCATATCCTGCTTAATGCGATTTAAAAAAAGAGAAAAGTTAGAACCTTTTGGAGTGAAAAGGTTTTTTTTGTCAAGAAATCCTAATGCTGACTTTCTTTCTTGGTGAATGTTGTATGTGTTAATGGAGGAACAATTTGTCATTGGCGTCTACATGGAGTGTTAAAAGTAGTGGCTGAAACATTTTCTGTACACTTCAGTAGTACAACAGTTAAAATTCTTTAGGACTAAGAACAAAAGAGATTGCTCCGTCTAGTTGTTAGGTCTTTTTTATTTTCACATCTTTTATAATGAAAAGTAATGTAAAATAAAATAAAAAAAGTAATTCAGGCCTTGAAAGGCAGTTGTTTTTGTCCCTACTCAGTGAATTGTGTAACAAACTGAGAAACAACTTTCTTCTTTCTCAGTTTTCATAAGCGCACTTGTACTGCTGAACATAACCGTGCAGGCCTACAATACAGGTCCATATTGCCTGTAATTTCTCATAGCTTTTCTTTCCTGGATAAAGACACACAAGTCACCCCTCTTCCCTCTTCCCCAGGACTGCAGTTTAGGCAAAACCTGTTTCTTTAGTACACCTTTAGAAAAACCAGTGTTTTTCTTCATCAGTACTGGACAAAAATAGCTCATCCCCTATCCCCTCCCCTACAAATTTTTCTGTATGCCTATCTTCCTTGAAATACTGTAGAAATACCTATTATTGTGTCTGGATTTGAATTTTTGATGCTGCTTGGATTTCAGAAACATTCGTAGATAAAGTTTCGAGATTGATGGAGTGAATGTAGCTTTCTCCATCCTTAGGAGGTATTACCAACTCTTCCTCCAAATTAAGAGAAACGATGTTAAAGCATTGGCCTTCAAGCAGCGGATAACTCTCTTTTGCTCTTCGGCTGGAAATGTACAGCTGGCATTAAATGGTGGTTGGGAACATTTAATTTGAATTCAGAAACATTGCTGCAGCTGCCAGAAACTGCTGCATACTCCGCAATTAAGTGCACTAAAATTCAAATAAGGATTCCATCGAATGAGACAAGCCTGTACAGAATCAATATGGTAGAAATTTAAAAGCCTGAGGAAATGCTCACGGTGTAATGAATGAAATTTGATTCAAAAGTTTTTCAGCTTTTTACTTCGTCTTCTTTTTAAACATTCCATTAAGGTAAGGGCAAGGAAACAAAAAATCCGTGAAATGAAAGTGTATTACAGAAAACATACTGAACGCACAAACTGAGATACTTTAATAACATGTAGTACAAGTTTACGATATGTAAATTAGACTATATCAAATAAAAGTGTCAACTACATCAGTTCTGTAGATATCGTTAAAAATGAGATAATGTTCAATCAATGCAGGAGAATTCGCGTTGAAAGATTTTGATGATTGGAGCTTGAGTATGATGAGGTTTGATGTGTTGTACATGATGTAGTCAACATCAGTTTGAAAAAAAAATTGAAAGAAATGTTGTATATCAGGAAATAAATATTTTGTCCTCATCCAAAAACCATCAAAGGAGGTAGGTAGAACTACATTTCAGTAAAATAAATAAAAAGTGCTCAAAATTCCAACCTCCAGCTTTATTGTTTGGTTGTTGAGATTCCACCATTCTAATGATTTGTACACATGCTGCCATTTTCCACATCAACTTACTTATAGCAAGTCTAATTAAGATAGCCTCATCTTTCTCTTTGTCCTCTTCAGATTAATTATGACTTCAGTCTCACTTCATGCCTAAGATCTTTTTCCTTGTCACTGTATATTTTTCATCCCTCACAAGACAAGGATAAGGTTTGTTTATTGGTATCAGATTTCAAATGTGGATAGTAAGGTCTAGGTAGGTCCTCCCTTGTCACTCGAACCCCCCCCCCTCTCCAAGTTTGAACGAAACCTCTGGCAGATTAATTGCAAACATGGGTAATTTTTTTTATAAAATACAGGGTTTTGTTGGCAAAAATGGACCTCCCCCTCCTGGAAAGAAAAGTATCCCACATGCTTGTCATACAAAGAGATACAGAGGGCAAGACTTGATATGCATAGACCAAATGTGATGGAACTTATGAGACTTAGTATCAGGTAGAAGTTCATCAACATTCTTAAAGTCAAAAAACAAAAGTGATTTTTGTCATTTTGATGGAACCCAAAGATGTATTGTTCAGGAAATTTAATTGGAAGTCTTGACCAAAATTCTCAGGAAATCCATTTTGCTAGACAAAAAGTTTTGCAGCAGTCATGGTAGGTGAAATGGCCAAGGGTGGGTTAAGTTTTGGGGATTTTTTTTTAAATCTTCTTACAAAAAATGTCAATTTCTATTGTATGAACACACTTGAAAATCAGAAAAAGATAGCACCAATTTACACAGAGGCGGCCTCCTGATGTGAACAGTTTTCTCAAAGGGGAGCCCTCCCCTTAGACCCCTCCCCCAAGCTGACAGTCCTGTACATCACAGTTTTCAGGAAATGGACCTCTACTTCACTTACATCTCTGTGGTTCCTTTGTCACCCCAGCTACATCACTTCCTTAGGCCATACCAGTGTGGAGGAGTGATTTAAAGGTATTTTGTGGAAGAAACTTTTTAGCTTTCAAAAAGATTTTCTTTTGAAACACAAGGTGCTTTCTGATTCCACTAAACCAAAAATAAGGACTACAGATTTGATGAAGTCTATTTCTAGGTCATGTGATATTCTTGTATGCTCTTCAGTGATAGTATGATTATGACATTTCATGCTGTGTCAGAGCGTCACACTCCATGTGAACTATGCACAAGCCATATTCCTCTATGTTTGAATTGTCTGGTGCAAAGCTGCTCTTCTAATCCACGGGAGTATTGATCTAACACAAAAATTAATGTGTGACGTAAATGAATTCAATAAATTCGTAGCCATTCAAGGTTCCAGGAGGGTATACTAGGCAAGATGATCCCGAGATTCAAGGCTGACTTCTAATTTAATTCCATTCTGCTTTACTCGTAATGAAGCTAATACAACAAGAGATTTCATTGCTATGCAGGTGGGAAGATATTACAATTTGAAATTTGAATCCAAAATTTAACAAAAATGGGAAATGATTGGCTCTTAGCTTCTTATATTTGTAATAAAACTTTTTTCACAAGAATCTAAAAGTTTCTCCTTATTTGAAAATATCTAGGTGATCAGTTTCAATTTTCTTTGATTTCAGCAAATTTTAGATGTACATATGATGGTTTTGACAGGGATAGGGTTGGAGGGGAGGGGACGGGAAGGGAAGACACTTTAAAGGGGCTCATCTAGTTGACATCGATTATTTTTGGGACAAGTTTGAAGGAAATCATTGCATGACAATGCTCCCAATTAGCCTCATTAGTCATGTTTCACTTCCTATAGTTACCAAAAATTGTGTTACCAAAAATAGTGAGAAATTGTATTATGTGAAAAAGGATTGCATATGATTACTACACAATGGTAAAAAGTGTCTGGTCACAAAGTTGTAATAAATGATTTTAGTCATTAATTTCCCTATCATATCCATTTCAGTTGTGATTCAGATGTGCAGAATCTCTTAGTTTGATCATTTGCCATCAAGATGTGAGTAAATCTCAACAGTTGTGAAAAAAATCATGAATTTTGTTAACGAACTCAATAAGCCCCTTTAAAGGAAGTTTAGGGAGATTATATGCACATACCAAAGGATGGGCTTGGTAAATTTGGTTACATGCAATTCTAAGGCATTCAGTATATCTATTTCACTCCTACTAAGCTCCCCTTCTTCAACTACAGGACAACCCCACATACCCCAGAACTACTAGCAATAAATGAACCTATTAGATGGCGCTTCACCTTCTATAACATCAAAATTGCATTACAATGATTCTTTTCTGGGTAAAGTAGGTACCTGCTCTGTAGGTGTCCTGAGCTTGTTTTATTAAAACTTATAAATGGTTTGTGTCATATGACCTACTCAGATTGTCACTGTAATTAAAATCATATATTTGTCATATTTAGGGGCTTTTCCATCACTCCAAACATATTCAGGAATATGATACTAAATTCATTTGATTGACATATGTTTAAACAACAGCATCATTCTGATTGGTCACTGATAACTTGTGCTGAATGCTACAGATCGCTCAGTAGTGTACCACCATGGAAGTTTCACGGTACCACAGCTCAGACATATATGGCAGTGACACTGTTTGGATATGGCCTTGGGCAGTTTAAATTCAGTTTACACAGTTGTAGCCCTGTGGAGGAGCACTAGTGTTAAAATGGAGGAGGGGCTAAAAGTAAAAATTGTTGGGGAATTGTTTGTCTTAGGCTTTTATTCATAGCAGTTGTTGAAATTGTCCACCTTTTTTCACGTAGATATTCTAACATTTCTCTCTGAGCCTAATTTGAAGTTGCCTCTTGACTGTTGATTGGTTTTAACGTATGTAGATACTATATTCATACTGTAATACATGTAAATTGTTGTAAGACCTTCCCACTTTTACACTGTTGGTCAGTGGGACATCTTATAAATTGCGTGAGTGTAAGAAATCACACTTTAAAAACGCATAGTTTTTGGTGGCATGAAATGCATAGTAGTCAGACCTGCTGTAGTTGTGTGTGTGTGTATGTGTGATTGTTGTAATTGTATATGATTCGTTAATAGTGTACAGTTTTTACACAGATCAGCAAAGAGTTCTTTCAGAAGTTAGTGGATGTTGGTATAACAAGTGTGGCCAATATAGATGTAGGAGTATTCCGCATCAGTAAAGTGGGGGTGGGGGACAAGTCTGGGGCTAGAATTTTTGGCCTTTCAGGATAAAAGTTTAGAAATTTGTCAAAGAAGCTTTTCTTTTGTCTTGGTGAAATTAGCTGCTAAGGTACCTGTATTGTCAAAATGTGCATTGCCATTTTTGAGATGTCGAAGAAGTTGGTTGTGAAGCACACTTTCTTTATAAACAATTCACTCTTGTTTTTGAGTTGCCTATTATAAACACAGCAAATACACTTACACAGAAAATTGATATTTGGAGTTGTGAAAGTGGTATAGCGCCATCATTTTGTAATCAAACTTTGGTAAAAGAAAAAGTTAGAATCACAGACACTCCATACAAACAGGCAGGGGATCACATGTCCAAAAGTATTGCTATTGTTGGAACAAATTTGAGCTAACCAAGATGGCTGCCAGGCTACTGTGGTTTGCACAATTTGCTGATGACTCTGTCACATTTGAGAGAAAATACAAACTTGAATAGAGAACAACATCCAAAATGCTTCAAGCTCTTGGTTGATTTTCACTGAGCCTTGCATTTTATTTGAAAATTTAAAAAGTTTTTTGCATAATCTATGGACACTGAAGCACTTGAGAAAGTCCAAACTTCATGAAGAAGACAGGACGCAGCCACTGGTATTAGGCCTGAACGTTTACGTTCAGTGGCGACACTATCCATATGACAATATTGCAGGATGCTCTGTCTGTATTCAAACGTAATTCCATGGTTAGGATTGTCAGGAATTGCTAGGAATCCAAAGCTAAAATGTGATGATTTGTGCGAGAAAATTATGGATCATTTATTGTGCATATAAGTGCTGGTAACAAGGCATTCAGATGCATCATGTTCACTTAATTGAGACTGAATTAGTGAACCATAGAGACGGTAACTTCTCGATTGGAAATTGTGTCAGGACATGCCGTAGAAGCATACTTCCCAGCATTTAATAACCAATTGGTGCTGAAAATTTTTGAATGTGAATGCTTTAAAGGGGCTTATTGAGTTGGTTAACCAAATTCATAAATTTTTTCATACCTGTTGAGATTTACTCACATCCTGATGCTAAATGGTCAAACTAAGAGATTCTGTAAATCTGCCACACAAATGAAATGGCAATGATGCAGAAATAAATGATTAAAATCATTAATTACAAATTTGTGACCAGACACTTTTTACCATTAGGCATTAATTATATGGAACCTCTGTCCACAAAATCTACAATTCTTCATATTTTCAGTATTACTATAGGAAGAGATACATGAGTAATCAGTAATGAGGCTAATTAGAAACATTGTCATGCAATGAATTCCTTCAAACTCATCACAAAATAACCGGTATCAACTCAATAAGCTCCTTTAAAGTTAAAAACTTTATCTTTAGTAAGTGTTGAAACTGCATTTAAGATTTTAACGATAAGGTAAGCTCCCTTTTTGCTGTTCAGGTCCAGTTGGAATAAATTGTTTTTCTTGAAATTGACAATGTTCAGTTTCCTAAAATCCACGCACGTTTCCTACAATTCTGTCAGTTTGAGTAGTCATAATATTATATCATTTAAACTTTATGAGTAGGCCTTTATCTACAGCAGATAAATCAGGTCATATATTTACAAAATTTTATGTCATTCTGTATGTTACAAAGTAGGGAAGATGTACGTACTAAAAATAACAGGACATTCAAGTTGTTGCATCCACGATTAAAATATTTGGTTTGCTGAAAGGGGAAACTTGTGCATTTTTTCACTAGACATTTTTTGCAACACTGCACAAGGTGGTCATGCATCTTGCTATAACTTGAACTGTTGTCATGCTGTCGGTGCATGATAAGAGATCTATGGTCAGAGGCATGTTTACAAAATGAATGCAGCCAAAAACATGTTACTATCCATATTAAATCTCGGGCTGAGTTTGTTGCCTACTGTACGTTGAGCCATTCTTGCCTCATGTTTGGTTTGTATTCCCAGAATTGCTTGCAATTAATATCTAGAATTTTTTACGGTAGCTCTGCTCAGTGTTCTAAAGGGCGCCATACCTATTCTCTTCC
>WURT03673133.1:0-10080 GCA_009936505.3 Holothuria glaberrima | reverse complement strand
CCCCTTCCCCCAGGAAAGTGATTCGCAAATGGTGAAGTCTCCTTCACTTTTGGAGATGGATCCACGCCCTTGCCTTTCTGTATAGAATCAATACTAGAATTTTAACAAAAATTGTTACTTGAAAGGAATTAATATTTTCGATCATGATTCTTGTGCCTTCTGTTTAAAGGAAAGAGAAACACATATTATGTTTAGCTGTGTATATTATGTTTAGCTGTGAAAAAGGACAACTATTTTGGGGACAGTTGAATAAGAGTTTTGTTCATAACAGCACTAATAATACTCTATACATTAGCCCAAAGACTATGATTTTTGTCATTCTGAATGATCAACCTGACAACAAAGCTGTAAATATACTGTTGATATGGTTTAAGTTTTATATTTACAGATATAAAATGCAAAATACAGTACTACCTGAAATTTTCTTCACTTTAAAATCGTGCTAGGAGTCTTTTACAATCACAGTATTACAATGCGTGTATTACTCCTGAACTTGATGGGTTCATAAGACAATGGCAGAGATGATATAACTCCTGCTTGCTTCAATCTTTCTAATGGTCACCAATTTCGTAACTTACTTTACTGATATCTCGAGAAGTACACATCGGAACTAAATGAAAACTTTACCAGCATGCTGTAGGATTACTTTTCCCTTTCAAAAATACGTACATATATATTTTTGGCTTATACCATTTCTTTAGTTCAGTTGTTTTTCAATCAGTACCGCGATAGTAACAAAACTTGTTACCACAACTAACCACAACAAAACAGGCGTTTAGATTACATTTACTTTTAGCCGCCCACTTACAGGGGGAAAAGCCTGTGAAATACGTTGACACAACATTATGTTTACTTCATTCTCCCCACTGTGGTAGACCAAAGCATGTCTCAAAAATACCACCCGGCTAAACATTATTAGCCATTATCAAGTAACTGAAATTGTGGTCACGGTAGGATACGGTATATATGTAGGCTATTGCATAAGTATTATACGGTAGGCTATGGTATAGGCTATGAAGGCTATGGGCATATGTTGGCAGCTAGTTTTTAGTAAATGATTCAACAAGGAATTTCAACGGGTAACCCGTAATGAAATACAATCCCAGTGCAAGTCGTAGACTACACTTCTTCATTTTCGCAGTAATATCTAACTTGGTTTCAGTTTAAACTTCTTCATTCTTTCTCCTCACATTACAGATACATTGTAATTACGTCAATTTCGTCAAAAGATAGCATGCCATTGATACCGCAACCTATGTCAAAGGAAACTAGGATTATATTTTATAGCCTGATATATGCGGGTATTGTGACTTTTTGTTTTAGTATAGAGACAAATGATAACACAGTATATCATTTTCGTGTACTTAAGAGATCCCTATCACTATAGATTCGATTTTGTTCCGCATTTCTGACGGCATTGATCAAGTTTAGTCTATACAAACGATAGATTTGTGATATACATTTTCCTGTTCTTTGTTAAGAAAAATATTCTAAAACGAAGTTACAATAAAGGCACAGTCTTTTATCCCGATATCTTCTGCCGTGAGGCCAGTGTAACAGACTGTTTTTTGAAAGAGAGAAGTTTATAACTGGAAATCACTTTGTATGAGATATGTTCGACCAGGCTTTAAGATGGCTTGTGTTCGTTATGAGGGTGACATGCTGCCGGGGAAAAGGAGACGTGACTTATTGGAAAGAATATGCTAAAGCATATAAATAGTTATGTAGCCATGATTGTGATCTGTCTTCTATGATAGATGGGCCCATGTGAGTGTGATAACCAGTGTGTTCTTAACAATAACGCCCCTATATATATATATATATATATAGACGGTACAAGTGGTAGCTCTCATGCGCAGACTCAGTACACAATACCCCTAAACAGCATAAAGATCACTTATTGACAATATGAAGCGCGACCTTCACAATGAGAAAGTTCTTTCCTAAATTTAAATTGTAGTTTGTTCGATAGGTTTGGTAAAGTTTAACTCTTTTTAAAGAAATCACTCATATAAGCAATTTATGTAGCCCCGGATTTTTTGTCGGGAGGGGGTACAAAGCTTCCTTAGGGGATAGCAATCCAAAGCTCCAATAGGGCATACTTTGCTCAACATATGCAGGAAGTTGTTACTCGCGTTGCAACTCCTAGGTATAGTTAAGTACTAGCTGATTTAATGTGTTTCCTAAAAATGAGAAATTGCAAATAGCGAAGTTAAGGCACCCGTGACTCAAGATTGAACATTTTTTGAGAGCAAAAGAAGAACAACTGTTCTGTTAATATGCATTGATTTGTATCTAACCCACAGGCTGCCCGAATGAATGGTCAAAGCTTATGTCGCGAATCACGTACCGTGCCGTTCTACAACACAAGCACAGCAACTCATTTGGAGAAACTGTAAGCTTTCTGTACGGTTACGTGATAAAAAAGGTTAGCGTGTTTTCCCCATTCTATTTAGCTACGTAGAACGGGCCGTTACAAAAAATGAAATAAAGTTCAACAAATACCTTCGGAACAGTCTTTCGTCCTTGAGAAAAAAAATGATTCTTTGCGGTTTCTGATCTTCGTCTGGGGTGACATGCGAAGGGAGTTACCCCTGGCTCTTACACCTATCGCGGCCACTGAAGAACATCTTTTTAAGTACACTTCATTTGAAATGTGTTATTTTTTCTTCGCACAGCAAAAGAAACATGACTGGAAAACTCTCCCTAGACTGTTCTTATCTAAACAATTCCTATTTGGACAGTATAACTTTGGTCAATTGCCGGGAATTGGGCTTTCAAGGCCTATTTATACTTCAGTATAGCGCTTTAAAGCTATGAAAGTTCGGCTATGTCCGTGATTAGCCAGTAGTAAGAGCAAGTTTTACGGGAAGTGGCCAATCAGGAGCCAGTATTGGGATGACGTCATCATGACCGGGAATGACGTCAAGGTTGCTTAGCAACGGTCAAGGTCAAAGTAGGTCATCTGGCATTGACATTCGAGTCAGAGTCACGGTCACACCTGATGACCTTGACCGTTGCCAAGCAACGATATCATCATCCCAATGCTAGCTCCTGATTGGCCACTTCCCCTAAAGCTTGCTCTTACTACTTTGGCCCGGAAGAGCAAGGGATAACCATATATATGATTTATTATAGCGCATGAAAATTTGGGAGTATGAACCGGCCTTCACTCATGTAAGCTTCTTACGCTAGGCTGAATGATAGCAATCCTTAAACACTATGTACCGGTTTTAAAACAGTTCCTATACAAGAATAATTCTTTCTGCCCACCAATATAAGACTACAATCAAAAGCACCGACAAACAAAGTTATCCTCTTACCGCTGAAAACTTACAACATTGCTATGGAAAATTATTTTTAGTGAATATTGTTAGGACATCAGGTAGGGCCCCCACCCCCACAACCCCAAGAAAATGTGAGAAAAATCAGAAAAGTTATACCTATAGTTGCATTTATTCTTTGCCAGTAGTTATGATTAAGTTATCCTTAACTATATTTAAATTCAGATTTTATTTGCAATCATTATACTTATCACTTTCCCGGCCATCTGACCCTCTGACCCTTTTAGGAACTTTATGTTTCTTTCTTTTTCTTCCTTCCTACTTCTTTCCTTTTATCTGTTTCTTTCCCTTTTTCTCTGTTTCTTTCTTTCTTATGTTGTCTACGCTTTCCTGTAAGTTTCTTTCGGATCTCACATTCCGCCTAAATTTGTGACAGTAGCTTGGTTCTTGTTGTTTATCAACTGTAACTAGCCTTTTTTTAGTTTTGTCTTTTTTTCTATCAAGTGTTCTTCCCATCAGCAAGTTATACCGGTACTTGCTACTTAAACATTTATGCTCTATGACATACCCGGCAATTGTACGAATGAAATACTGTAGTAAATATCATTTCTTATTCGCGCTTAGGACCATTTCCGGACTTACCAAATCAGTCCAGTCTGAAGCATTGTCATATTCCTGACGACATAGTAATCTAACTACAGAATGTGTAAAAGAATTATTTCTGACGTCAACATCCCACGTGACCACACCAGATGATGGAGAGTCAGTAATAAACTTCATTGAAAATGCACTGCTATCGTCTCCTGAATGAAAAGTAAAAATACATCATTTTTTAGGATTAAGGGCAAAATTTGTTCCCATTCTTGATCAGACAGGCGTTATATGAGACAAAAAAGAACTCAACTAATTAACAACAACGCCCTGGAAAAATGCTGCAGTGCGGAAAAAGGATCACAAGATTAATGGACGAACAGTTTAAGGTCCCTTCACTTATCTTCTTAATCTAGTTATGTATCTAGCCAATAGTACTCATACCACAGCTCTTGGTACAGAACAA
This sequence comes from Holothuria glaberrima, assembly GCA_009936505.3. Classification (NCBI taxonomy): domain Eukaryota; kingdom Metazoa; phylum Echinodermata; class Holothuroidea; order Aspidochirotida; family Holothuriidae; genus Holothuria; species Holothuria glaberrima. The sequence continues at coordinate 5,739 of WURT03673133.1, read as the reverse complement.
TCTGCGATTCGAACTCCCAGGCCAATCCAATAGGTTTTGTCCGTCATTTAAATAAATTTCATCAACTTGGTGGTGATTATTTTACCTAACACGCGAATGTCACCTACATTGACGTTAAATATATCATAATCAAGTGATGACTTACTTATTAACAATAGAGTTCTTGTCAGACATAATGCTATTTTATTTTGTCTTACTAATATCAAACAAAAACTGGAGCTTCCTAAAATTATCAATGCTGTTTTAAAATGGGGACATTGTTAATGGGGTTGTGCCCATCAGCTGCTGGAGATTTGTCAAAAACGACAATAGGGCATAGGCCTATAGGGGAGGGTATAAAATGAACTGCTAAACAAAAACACCATGTATGTCATCTGAAACTAAGTTAGTTGCCGGACTCGTTTTTAATTTGACATTACATTGGAAACGTAATCAGTCTGAAAGAGTCGGTTTAAGACGTAAGATATTTTGGATCAATTTTGTAAAATGGTGTCCTATTTAATTTATTCGGCCAATGCCAAAATGACTGGATTAAGTTCTATATAGTGATGTTAGTCTTAAATAACATTTTACCTAGGTCTACCAGAATTCGGTTGGCATGTCCGAGTAACATGGTCCCTGGTATTATGTAGATATTGATGCACCGTTGGACTGTAACAATGTGAGTATCACATATATGCCTTTAGTTACAACTTAAACTGTCTACATCAGGGCTTGGGCTTTAGCACATTGAAACAAATCGAAACGAAGTATGTGGTTTTAGCTTCTCCTGGTTTCAGGCTAATCTACACCGATCATTTTGCTGGGAACTAGCTAGGCTATGATGCCAGGAAACGTGCAGATCCCATTTGAAACACATACTCGGGAGTATTTCGTACCTGTGACATTGAACAGTGGAATGGATAAAATCAGCCGAAGTCTGCGGGCACACAGTGTGGGATCATCCTTACGATGTAAACCAAAGGCTAAGTAGATAGATACACTCATTTGGACATAGTGCAAGTAAAAAACTCCCCCATTGAATGGTGAGGGTACCACACTGCTAGTTATAAAACGTGAGTTGTTAGCTTTGATGTACGTAGTAGAAAAAATCATGAAAAATTGTAGTTGGTCTAATCACCTGTCACGTTAGGCGCTGCATTCCCGATGTGAAATATACCGGTTATTAAGAAAGTAAGAGAAGTTAGTAAGACTTCCATTTAACAATAATCTCCTGATGGTCTGCTAACCTTCACGAAGTTTGCATGATCGTCGACAAAACCACGTAAGATCGTGTTTACCGTCACAATCATGACAGCTGATTTCTTGGTACATCCTATTAGTAGATAAGAGTTGTGGGCAGGTAATATGCGTTTTTTGTACAGGGATCACGGATTCTGTACGTGTTCTATATAACCAGCCACAATTTATCACCATACTAACAATATAGGTTGGCATGCTTCACCACACCAACAAAAGCCATCAATACAATAGACAGATAGAACTGGTTCCTAAAATCTTTGACAATAGATGCTTACTGGGGTAAATCTGAGCTCTTTCAGCAAAATGAAGTCCGCTGCGCTGTCAAATTCGTAAGAAATCCTGATAAGCGTTGTGGTGCTAGAACACCAGGATCATCTAACCTTCATGGCTGGCGGAAGTATTCTATGTAAATATGCAAAATTTTAAAAGTAGTGGGGGAGCTTAGGCAATGTGTTAGGCCTACCACGCAGAGACGATGCCGCTACCATTGTCGGTCTCACACCCGTGGATTAATAAGCAACTAACTCACACGCTCAACTGGTATCTAACTGGGCAAAGGGATCCATAGCCAAAGTTGTAGGCGACCAGCAACGCCGTTTGTGGAAAACTAAGTCTATTGGGCCTCCATTCAGTAGAAGAGGGGGAGTCGCCAGTGCGCGTATTTACCGGGGGCTGTATGTTTAATATTGATGCGGCGTTCTATAGGCTTCGTGTATATCAAAAAAAAACCACTAAATAACGAGAATTTCAAAAACACAAAGCTTTGCCAACAGTAGCATTGTGACAGGTTTATTTACATAATATTTACATAATTACATAAGCAAAAATTGAAAAAAAAAATTGGGAAAGGATGTTACACCCCTCCCCTCAGCAAGTTAAGAACACTGACACATGGTCTGTCCGCTTTCGTTTTGTGATTGTACTTCGTGGCTTGTGGTAGTTCCATTTTCACGCAGGCCCAGGAGCGAATCCAGTTTACAAAACAGGGCCATTTCTGGGAGAGAACTTGAGCCCGACAAAAGTGACGAAGCTTTCACTGAGTCAAGTGAATGAGGTCTATTGTTCGGAGGTATTTGTAAATTAAACGCCGTTAGATGCGCTGGCAATCATAATAAATTCACGTAAGAATAGGCGTACATTAAGCAATGTTGTCATTATCAAATGCTGGAAAAGATAGTCATGTATCCACGCAACATTACCAAGAGTAGTGGTAAAATCAAACACTTCTGTTAGATGCTGTTTCCATCAATACAAATGCCATAAACGTTTATGTGCTGATTAAGAAATGCTTAAGGATGGGACCACGCATGAAAGACGCTTGATGGAGAAGTCTGATAGTCGACAGGGGAGTGGTCAGTTAAGTTTTCTGTCCTTCGGGGGAGCAGAAGTCCTTCGGGAGTAACATTTGGTTTCGCCCCTTGGCACAAGGAAAAAAATTCCCATTGAGTCCAAGAGTCGCGGGGACTTTGGAAAAATTAAGAACTGCTTCAAAAACATTAGTGGCAATTTACGGCAGTAAACGATGGGCCAGGGAAAGCCCATTTAGCTCTCATCTGATGGTTACCTTGTTACCATCTTTCCTCTTGCAATTTACTCATCTTACTTTCTCGTCAAAGTTAGTAAAATCAGGTCTACTGTTTGCGACTAGCTGGGTGTACCCCTATTGTAATTTCTAGGTCAACTTAACGTGACCTCATGCTGGTGTTACCATCGGAGTTTCCGGGGTCTTTTGTCCTGGCACCTCACCGGATTCTTACCTGGACCTACACTTTCAGTGTAACTAAGGTCTTTGGACCCCACGCCTTCTATGGAATGTTTCTTGCAGTAACGGTGCTGTTTCTGTACTTCTACAGCATTGTATGCTCACTGATGCGAATGAGAAACCAGAAATCCAAAAAGCTTCCCGAAAGAACTTAAAAGGTATCCATCTTTCACAGCGGACATTTTGTTCTACTGCGTTTACCAGCAAATTTCTACCATTTTCGCTGTTTCAGTTCCAGTGACCTCATAGAACCTTTGATCTCGATTAAAAACTATAGTATTCTTCTTCTTAATATGATAAATCAGGGACTGATTTTACTGTGGTAAAATGTTGCAACTCCCTGGATAAATTCTAATACTAAGTATGAAAAGTAGCTACCATTCCCATCTTGAGATATTCCGTACACAGGGGTTTTAGTTTTTGTCGTCTGGTGACCATTCATGACCTTTGACCTCTGTCAATACAATAGGGATCTTCACTTCAATAGGATAAATCCAAATGCTAAATATGAGAAGTGTGTATAGTTCCTACCTTAAGGTATGGTGTGCACATCAGTTATTAACGGTTTCATAGTTTTAACCACAGTGACCTCAGATAAGCTTTGACCTCTGCCAAAAGCTATAGAGTTCATCTTCTAAGAATAACGCATCCCCACATGTCTCGTATGAAAATTATTCGTGCTTTCTTGGGATAGTGTGTTTAAAAGATTTTTGGGTTTGTGACCAAAAGTGTTAATCATTCATGCCTTGATATATGGTGTTTACGAACAATTTCCAAGGTTTTTGAAGTTTTAGCTTTTAGTGACCTGAGGTAACCTTTGACTTTAAAAAAAAGCAATAGGGTTCATTTTCTGACTAAAACGCATCCACATGCCAAGTATGAAAAGTATCCATGCTTCCTACCTTGAGATATCGTTTTACAACCTTTTTGGTTTTTACCTATTGGTCACCTCACATGACCTCTGACCGCCACTAAAAACAATATGGTTCTTCCTCCTAATATAATATGAAAACTATCCATCATTCCTATATCTTGAGATATCGTGTTCACAAGCCACCCGTGACAAGCACACACGTACACCCCACCCTCGCCCCCACCACACCACACCACACACGCATGCACACGTCATCGTGATTGCATGGATTCCTTTTGCCTTCGGCAAGGAATTTAACAGCAAGCCCAAAACTTTGTAAATCCTTGCCAAAAAGGGGTGCTTTATTGCACTGAGGTTCATCCAGGTCCGTAGCAAGCTGGGGTGTGGGGGTGTCACACCCCCCCCCCCAATATTTGGTCGCCGTCGGCAAATTTTCGGTCTGTCGCCAAAAAGGGGAGAGGGAAAGGAAAAGAGGAGAGGAGGAAAACAAGAGGGAAGAAGGGAAAGGAAAGAGGAAGGAAGGGAGTGAAAAGGAAGACGGAGAATGGAAAGAAGAAAAAAAGAGAGAACGGGAACGCGCGGCCAGTCTGTTATCGGCCATTTCGATTTTCGGCCCGTCATCTAATTGGCCTTTCAAGTTGAAGGCCCGTCGGCAAATTCACCATGTAGGTGACGGCAGTATTAACGACCGTCGGTGTAATTGGACGAGTGACCGATTCCGTCGGCCACTCGGGGAAAGAAATGGAATTTAAGGCTTCCGTATAGGCGCGCTATTTCGGGTCATATGACCAGTGTTATAGCAAGCCCTATTTGTGCGACAATGTCGCATTAACGGCGACAAATGTCGTACAAAAAATCTGACAAGCAAATTCTACGCGGGTGTAAATTTTGACAGAATCAGCCTCACCAGAATAGTTTTGCCAGTTCCTTGCTGTCAGCATATCATATTTGTCTGCTTTAATTGCGACAGGACTGCCTAATTCACAAGCCTTTATTTTAACCTCCGAGCCCCACTACCCTACTTCCATCTCGAAGTTCAGAAAGTAGACTAATTCCGTGAATTACGTCCAGGGCGCGATATTTTGATGTAGTAAAATATTTGTCACCAAGATTTTTTGGTTCCTCATTAGGGCAGAAATACACTCAAATATTGCACCATTTGCGATCTAGGTACCTTCCAAATTCCAAAAATTTTCCAAAGGGAATGGGGGTCCTCCGCCCCTTAGACCCCTCCACCAGGCCGGCTGATCACACGACATTCTGCATGCCCCCCCCCCCTTAAAAGAAATCCTGGGCACGCAACTGGAATGCATCGTGGCGTTCGAAAAGCATATTTTGAACGTTAGTGTTAAGACTCTGAACGCTTTTCTCCATTTTGAACGCCGGCCGCCTATTTGAACATTAACCGTATTTGAACGCCTGACGAGTCTAGCGTTCAAATGCTGAACGCATAGTGATCAAATTCTGAACTTCAGGTTTAGCTCTTGAAGCATAGTGGCATAACGGGAGGAATTGCCTAACACATTAAAATTATTAGGAATCTTTGCATTTTTTTATCATGATCCAAAATATACCTATCCTGAGACTTAATATTTTACCCAGAAATATGCTGAAACCTCAGAGCTTCCGGGGGCTTGGCCCCCTGGACCCTCACCGGGGCTCTGCCCCTGGAGCTCACCAGGGGCCCCTGAACACCACCCGCTAAAGCTCGCACTTCGCGCTCGTTTTACGCATCACCAGATCTGTCGGCAAAACAATCTCTACACCCCCAAAGATTACACCTTCGCTACGCCCCTGGGTTCATCCCTCAAATTTATAATTGACTACCCACATTTGTTACGATATTTTCACAATTTGACCT
>WURT03673122.1:0-17251 GCA_009936505.3 Holothuria glaberrima | reverse complement strand
AGGGTTCTTCATCTCAATATGGGGCATCTACCTACCAAGTTTGAGAATGTTCAGTTTCCCTTCTTGAGATATTGTGTGAACAAGAAGTGTCACAAACACACACACACACACATACACACACACGCACATTCACACATACATACACACATCATCATGACCGCATAGGTTTCTCTTTTCTTCGAAACCAAAGTGGAATGTGTCCCAAGTTTCTTGTTTGATGCAGTGTTAAGTCCAAACATATTTTTATCTCTAACATGTATGTGTTGAGCATGCTTAGGCATCCTGAAGCAATGTAACTTGTCAAGTATACAAGGCATCATGTATCTTCACTTAAAGTGGGCATGACACGGCCAAAGTAAGTTTCTCAATAGGAAATCTTTGGGTACAGCTTGAAAAAAATGTTTTCTGGACGAAAATGCACACATTTATACCGGAATACGACCATGTGCATTCCCAAATATAGGCCAGACTCAGCGCATCTGAAATCCGGAAGCGAAAAAATGTATGTGAGTGCGTCTTAAGACGTGACGTCATTGGAGGCACGGTTAGTAACACGTAAGGCAGCTCATCCACTGTTCTACACACCGAATCATGTGCATGCTAACACACATTAGAACAGCGCGTGTGACCAGTGACCGGATTGTGAATGATGCGTCGCTGCACAATGACCGCTCAGCATTTGCAATAACAACATCAAATGAACAGCCCACTGAGTATAGGCGTGCTTGTTATGGACTGTCCATACGTGTGCACAGCTGTTCTGTACATCGCACCAACCAAAATTGGATTTTCATATGTTTTTCTTCAAATTTCATTTATGCTAAATTGCAGAGGTTTTAGCTGTGTGTGAAATGATATTTATGTAATACTACATCCAATCTAGCAATACACAAAAGTTAATTTGGCCGTATCATGCCCACTTTATGAGACTTAAAAAAGCAGCTATATTTGCTGCTCTTTGCTTAATATTTGACATAGTATAGTGTTTTTATGTCAAAATTTGTAGGATCACAATTTCCTAAGACATTCACTACTTTGATTACCATCATTACAGAACAATCATTATGCCTTGGCATTTGCTGCCCTTACAATTTTATAAAGTACCCAAATGCTACAATCAATTTAGCAAATCTTTTTTGAACATCCATTACTGTTGATGCATTTTGCAACTTCTATCTAGTGATATATATTTAAGGTACAGAGCACATAAAATGTAAACAGTTAGTTTTATTTTATTTAACTGGTAATAACCATTCAAAACAATTGACAAACTGCCCTTTTCAACAGCAAATCCAATGGAAAGGAAACAGTCATAATTTGCACATATTCACTAGCTCCATCTTGCTTTGTCTCTTTGCCAGTGTGTAGTAATACATCAACATACAGATTCTTAAAGTTAACTATTGCATTTGTACTGTAGTCCAGAAAATTCTCATACCTTTAAAACCGTGATTCATGTGTAATAGAATGGTGGGTGATAAAACTAAGGTAGCAGGGTAACGTCACTTTCATAAAATAATGCTCTCACATGGAAAAAAAAAAAAAAAGAAAAAAAATTCACTGCTTTTCAGCTTTTGAATAATTTGTACACCCGAACTGTCAAATTAAGCAACATTCAAAACTCTAGTAATTTAAAAAAATCTTTGGGAATACAAAAGATTTCAGAGCTAATTGGTGAGACTGAATGGTTTAATTACAATAAAAGCTAGTCTCTGTCTGTGCAATGTTGATGTAGGGTAAACATAATATTTACCTTTCTCACATTCTCAGACAAAAATGTGTTATTTAAAGCATTTTCTTAAACAAGTACTTATATTATGTTACTTGTTGTGAAGAGTTGTGCTACATATTGGTGAAGACTTGCAATTTTTTTTCTGGTCTAAGATATTGATATGAATTCACTGAATATTTAATACAAATCTTTATCATTCAGTCACAGCATGTAACACTGCATTTACATTTTATTTGGTGTAAATGTCTAATTTTTTTAGCCATACTAGAGTCTTATAAATGACCGCAGTTCACATATCCTAGTCAGTGCAATAACAGAACATTTCCAAGCACAAGGGCTACTACTGCTCTAGCATCTCAGATAGTCTGATTCTTTAGGTAGGATCTTAGGTACTGTAGGATTTGGCTGTACCCTATGTCATTTACCTTCCTCTATATCGAGCGTACAAGGATGAGTAAACAAATGGTTCATTGTGGACTTTTGATTTCTTCATAATCTTTTGAGACAAGAAAAAAAATTTATGTAACTCCCAAAACATAATCACCAAAGATCCACTAGAAAGAGTGAAAGACAAAGACCTGAGAACTTGTGGAAATTTGATTGCCACTGCATTATAACCCTCAAAATTCTGTAACCAGACACACAGTAATGTGTATGAGTAAAGAACTTACAATTCCTTGAGCTGTTCATCAACAACTTCGGTGAGTCTTTCCAGCCAGTCACTTTCTGCCTCTTGCAGCACCATCTCTCCTCTCTCTGATAGCAAAATGAGACAGGGAACATTACAAAATTGACAAATACAGAAGACTAACTTCTACATGCAATCACCTACAACAAATAGAATCTTAAAGACAGTCATCACATCAAAGTACATTTATGTTGTGGGGGTATCAGAATTCTCAGTTGGTTTCTGCTCTATGATTGACATCAAAGTTTCAAAAATCAAATGATGCAGAGTAACTCACATTCCACACAATGCAGAGAGAGAGTATTTGGATTACACATTATAGCCTGCTATGCTCACCAGAACATGGCGTGAAGCAATAAATAGGTTTGCGTCGGCACAAGGAGGAGCTTTATACAGTTATGGAAGGAGCTAAAAGTTGCTTAGTTGGGAGAATTGGAACTGTCTGGGATGACGAGAAATGCCCTTTAAACTATGCCCAATCAATTTTCAACAAAACAAGTTTTATCAACAATACATAACTACATCCCACTGTTCCAGGTGAGTATTTTGTAAATGTCTGTGTACAGTACAGGTATATTGAAAACTTAAAGGGAAAATGCAGTCCCCCATTCTGAAGTAGTGTACCCGGGTACACTACTTCCAGAATGGCTCCTATCAATCATATGACAATATTTTTGTTTCTTATTTCCTATATTTATGCAGGATAACTCATTGGTTTACCCTCAATAATTCAATGATTTTACACAAGAATATTATGAAAATACTTGTGAGAAAAGAGGAGGTCTGTAAAATTTAGCAAATTTTTTAAAATAAACTTTGGTGGACTGCCATCTCCCTTTAACACTTCCATTTGGTGGGAGGAAACACTTTTTTATTGTTTTAGTGCAAACTGCATATTGTTACAGTTACTATTTCTATTGTACACTGTAAGTTTGAAGGTCAGTAAAGAGGACATACAGTACTGAACAAAGCAGCTGCTAGCATATGTCTTCCCATTTCACACCTATAGGTAGTATATTAAAAGCTGGTGCACATACAAGTGGTACATGTTGCACTTGAACAGATCAGTGCTTTATGTATACAAGTTACTTATTAGGGGTTCTCCCCTTGCAATACCAACTGCACAAAGATGAAAGAGCTGAATAGAAAAAAAATGTCTCAAAGTGATTCTTAACATAAAAGAAAAGAGATATGAAACAATTGAACCTACTCAACTGTACAATAACATATCATGTGACAGCAGATTTATTGTCTTAAGTATTTTATACTGGTACTAAGGATATGCTGGCCAGATAGTGCAACTTTTAGTATTTTTATTTTTTTATTTTTTTTTTTTAGCAAGATATAAACTACAAATGTAGTTGCTGCAACCAGTTTGTTTAAGATAAAGGTGATGTCATATTAAAACTAGTGTTGGACCAATAATCAGTACTCATCATCTGCATCAGCTGGTATTTCCCAATCTCTTCCTGTATTGGCTGCTATGGGTAAAATTTACCTTACACCCCAATATCACCTAACCAATGTTTATTGAATCCTGTATGTCTTGAAAATGATACACTATGAGTATTTTGGAACGCAAATGTTAATATTTCACCTCATTAAAATAAAATGGCACTTTAGTGGTGGTGCTCAGTAAGCCTATTGTTAGTATGAAGAATGTTCATTTCCCAAATATTTGCATCAGGTATTGAGAACTAAGATATCAGTAATATCGGCTACTTGCAATATCAAAACAACAGTAGTAAAATGCAACACGTGTAATGTAAATGCATGTAAATGGTTCATTTGTTAACAATTCCAGTGATATATTCTGGAGTAATGAATAGGCCCAAATACTAGAGTGCATGATGGATTGTGCAAATGAATAAAGTTTACAAATGGGAAGTTTCTAGAATAATACTTTTGGATGATTTTTCTAAAACATTATCTGTATTCTAATTCTTTGGATTGAGTGTAAAGTTGTTTTTCCACAACAAGTCTGTATCATTTTCAAAATCCATTCTATTCTTATGTTTAGACCACAGACCCTTTGTCAAATGGCAATTACAAAGGATTGTGGGATAGACTTTTGTTTGGTCACAGTAAAATACCACTGATAAAAACTACATGCCAAAACTCTATCCCACAATCCTTTGTAATTGCTACTTGGAAAGTGGTCTAGAATGGGTCACAGATTTCAAAACTAGAGGGCTCCTGAATTGCATTCACCTATAGTTTGACATTTTATGATCATGGATTTTTCAGTTTCATATTGCCTTTCTGCTGAGCACTGCTGCTCTTAATTAGTTATTGTTACGCAGTACTTCTATGGTCTGGCATTCTTTCTGGACAGCTACATTTATTTTTTCTTGTACCAGGCAGAGTTGTAACAAGTCACTCAATTTTACAGTCCAGTCATTTACTACTTTCAATGTGACTCGAGTTGAGTCAGTAACTCAAGTCATTGTATTATTTCTATGAGGAAAATTATGATACAATTGCTGGAGTCATTTTCCTTTTGAAAATTAGTGACTCGAATCATGACCTGTTACAACACTAGTACCAGGTGAGCACCTCCTGGTGCAATAAAATAACTGGGGACTTATACTGAAAACCAGCATTCTACAGACTACTGCATTTGACTGATGACTATTAAGTTAACCTTGTCATGCTTTTAAAGTTTTTGCTATGAAATGTTTTAATTTCATGCTACATTAACTTTTTGCTTTTTTCTATTTCTGTTGAAATATTCAATATATAACAGCTCAGCATAAGAAAAATTTAAAACTCTTTTCGGCCTACAAACTGTGCACATACTTAATAACATTAAGTCCCCATAAAGCTAGCCCATGACTAAACCACAACAATATACTGAACACTCAACCTACCCACTACTAATAATGATCAAATAAGTACCGTAAATCCAAAGCAATCCTAGTTGGGTGAGGGTCATACTTCAGTAATAAGTGCAATTACTTTGCATACCTCTCCTACTGTACAAGATTCATCAGAGGAATTGCTCAAAAAATAATTTTTAACAGCTACAACTACACTGCTGAAATGTTATCGTCTGGCACATATCAGTGCACATATTGACATTTACAGCATAAGGATACATGGTGAAACTGAACTGTGAGGCCATAACTGGTTGCTATATTTCCAAGAACACAGGTTGTGTCAACATACAGTACATTACTTTCAATTCTTACCACTGATGTGGCATAGGCCCAACTATTCTCAGCAAGCCATACTGGGATGGGGAGAGGGGGATTGATCTTGCATGGAAGCTAGGGACATTCCTCCACCCTAATTCCACTAGTTATGCTTGAAAAGTTCCCATTTACTGAATTAAAACATTGAACTTTCTGATTGTACGGAAGTGATGCAAGGATATAGGTTTATCATCATGACTCAAATGTTTAGCTTTCCATATGACAAAAGATTGTATGTTTATATAAACACTGTCTGTGGCTACAAGTTCCCAAGGATAATTTAAAGGGAAATATTGTATTTGTTTTACTGAAAATTTTCCTATTTTTAAAACCAATATTTTTAGATACAGAATGATACATAATTCAAAATAAGGCAGTACAGTAGCTTCTTTTTAAGAAATAGGTTCTCACAGAAAGAAATTCAGTTATTTGTTGCTCACGAACAATTTGTTGGCCCAAACTTTCACAATTTCAAATAATGCAACTTCCGTAACTCTTGTGATGCATAATATTTCAAGGATATAAAGCTATTGCTGCAGTTTGGTGAGACTGAATGGTTTAATAATAACTGATGCTGTTATGTCATGTTGATGCATTTTAAATGCAATATTTCCGGCCTTTAACATTAGGTAACTTCTATGTGTGGGGGAAACTAAAAGTTGCACAACATCGAAAAACAAAAGATCTCAAACACGTTTAGAATCCACAAACAATTGAATAAGCAAGAAATAGGCAGTATGATACTTCCATGATATGATTACAGTGCATTTTGAACACCCTCTGACGTTGTGATTCTGCATGGGTAAGTACCATATGTGCTTAGCAACAAACATAAGTTTCCTTTTTAAGCAGGGTCAGAGTATACAGAAAGCATACATTTTCCTCTGAATACTTTCTGTGAAAACAGTGCAGACACTTACAACCTCAACCATCTCTCGTAACTTTTACAATCTACAACAAAATAAGGTAAGAACCAGAAAACTTACTATAAGTCCCTGCTGGACACTTGGCTACAAAATTTTTAATTGAGAGAAAATTGGATAAGACAAGAAAGGGGACATAGTAAATCTACATAAACTGAATCCTGTTGGGTACTTTACTTTTTGTTTAACTTGTTTAACAACTCAAGTAATACAGTACATTAAACTCACTTTTATGCCCTGAAAATATCTCTTCAAATGTAATTGTGTATCACCTTTATACACAAATGCTAACATACATAATACAAAAAATTTACATTAAGTGAGAGGAATTGAGCACAGCTCAAAATAATAGCAAAACGTAAACAATCAAAAGATTCCACATTAAATTTTTGGATTGGATGTACGTATGCAGTAATACCTTGGTTTTTAATTTTTTTCATGTGCTTCAGTCGATTTTAGTACCACTAGTTAAATTTTGACTACATATATGGCCTTCAGGCATGCTTTTTAAGTTTTAGTACATATTTTACAGTAAAAAATAGTTTTTGAAAATTTACCACTTTGCTTGAAATGGCATACAATGGCATGCATGTGTTGCGAGTCCAAGTGGCAGAGTGGTCTATTCCAGCTACTGTGCACCATTGCGTTTTAAGTAATGGGTTCAAATCCCACTGGAGGTACATGGGTTTTTCTGCAGGTGCTCTGGCTTTCCTCTCACATGGCATGGCTTGCCATCAAAACTACTTGCCTAGCCTGACAAAGGCTTTTGCACACCTGACTTATGTGCCCTCTGGAAGACTAGGTAACTCGCTCAATTTGTTGTATGTGTGTGTTGTGATGAGGTGCACATAGATGGATGACTCTTGTGAGAAATGTACAATACAAACATGTTGCTGGCATTATGTACAACTTACACTTGTTTGAACTAAAAGTGTGAGCTTAGTGAATTCAGTGAAGTGGGCTCACCAAGGGCCCTAAACAAGTTGATCTCAGACAACCACCATGAAGATTCCCCATCTCTCTTCGGTTCTCAGAGGGCAAAGAGGCTGGTGTGCACTCTATGCTCACAATCCTACCATACTTCTGGGACTGCCACTTTATGTGGCATGGAGGACCTGACCCTGTGCTCAGCTACTGCTAGGAAGGTGTACTGAGTAAGAATTGAAGCAGAAAAAACTTTGCACAAATTGGACAACCAGACAAACTTTTTGAATCATTTATTTGGAACCGTTCTCAGTGTAACTCACAAATGGTGAACATGAACAAATTCCCATACATGTAAACAATTTACAATACCCTAAACCTACTCAGTGTGGACATTCACATACAAACTACAATATATACCTGTCTAAGTTGATCTTTGCCTAAATGTCTCTCTGAGCTTTAATTCCTTTAACTTTCCATTCAACTTTTTGTAATGCAAACACTCAAAGGGAAATTGTTTACCTGGTGATGCTGGTGGCATCAGCTGGGACAACTGGTCCAGTTGTTCCCTCCTTTGGCGTTCGTCTTCCCATATTGCAACAAGGCCTGGGTTGGTATCCACATGGTCTAGTGAGCAAACAAAAAATGAGTGAAGTCAGAAGTACTAAAGTGTTCCCCATTGTACTGACATCTACTAGATTTCCTCTCACACTTAGGTATACTAAAACATTTTGACAAAATCTCATTTACATCTTCCAACACCTGTATGTGCACAAGCGACAGGAACTTTTGAAGAAACTTTTAAGCCCTCTGACACCCTTGCTGCCCATTATGATTGTCACAAGGTTTCTTGAAAGGCAAGTGGACCAGTTTTGTTTCGAGACCACAGATCAAACTGGACACAATAACAAGACTCACCAATTCCGTTCAACGAACATGAGTTGTTATTTACAAGTTATTATTTTACAAATTATTATTTACAAACAACATTTGGCCAGTGAATCTTCAGTTTGACCCAACTTAAACCATACTACCTAAGATTTATCTTACCTATATTACCCTTATCAAACTTAACTACTTACAATCACTTACTTAAGATGTCCTCGGTCTGTCGGGCTGCGACTGTGGGTCTGGTATCGCTTTAACACTCCCTGTACAGTAAGTATAAGGGTTCGCTTAATACTCTGATTGTCTCGCGTACGTTCACTTTCAAGCGGGCGATAGCTTGCGGGTCCCTTTTCTGTACTTCGTAAAGTACTAGCGACCAAACTCACAACGACCTTAAAGGTAGATTGTAGCGTAACTCCTAAGTTGAGCCTCAGAACACGAACAATGCCACTGAACTAGCTCACAACAGTGGGGGGTGGGAATATCGGCACCCTGTCTCATCCATGGATATCTGTAAGCCTAGGCGAAATTACCGGCACCCTCAGCTGACTTAAAATAGCTTACACAAGCAGTATAACCTTCGGCACCCTGACCTCGGGTGTACGGTGACCATAACTGGGTGAGAATAGCAGTATTTCGGTCTAATTTAGTGACAAGAACATCTTATATATGGAACGTCTCACGTCACACTGTTTCCTCACCAGAGAGACTTGTTAACGGCAAGTCATCGGCTAATAGTCCACAAAACGGCTATATTAACGACAGTTTGCTGGCTATAGATTACGGAAGCCAGAGCAGATTGTCCCATCTCAGAGTGAGCCACACTTTTGCTGGGCAGTCAAAACAAGAATTATCCATTCTAACGAATCCCTATAGTTTCGTTGCAACATTTTAGGCCACCTGTTCTTAACTTCTTTCCTCAGTAAGGCTACAAGATATTCTCCCAATTTTTACTCACTTCACCAGCACTTACTACCAACGACTAGTCCACTAGCTTGTCCGTTCTATTTTCTACCCGTGCTGCACCTTTTCCTTCTTTCCTCATCCCTTTTCTCTCACTCCTCTTCCCTGCTTCAGAACCATAACAGCTAAGCCAAGCCCTTTGTTACTCTATACATAGGCAAATTACCTCCTAACTCTACTAAACATAGGCAAATTAAATTTCCCGCCATACGCTCACTGATATGATACCACAGTAACTGCGGATTTACCTTGTATGGTTCAGTCAAGCATTCAGTGCACATGGAATAGCGTGTATGTGACTATGTATATACACATAGTAACCGTCTTTTGATTGTGAGGGCGATAGCCACGGTATGGTAACTTCGTATCATGAATACTCATAAATTTGGTACCTGTGACGATATAAAGCTTAAAATGGCCTAGCTCTAGTCAAGACAACTACTTTATTTCAATTCTAATTTTGACACCACCGTACAATGCTACCCATGTTGGTGCCTTACATAAGAGAACTATATGCACGAAGCTACAGTTTAGCTGAAAAAATTTCGCAAACAAAATTTTTTTTTTCGAGTAACAAGGGTTGAAGGGGGAAAGAACAATACCAAACACTAAAGTTAAGGGCATTTTCATGAAACAAGACACAAGTTTGGAGAAAACCACTGCGCAAAACCCCAGAGACAAAGGATTGCGCAGAAGGCACATGAGGGCAATTGTTGGGACAAGTGGTGGACATTGCTGCAGGGAGCCTCTGCCAAAACCACTCCAGGTAGCATGCAAAGTACGAATTAAATGCAAATTAGATGTAGTAATGGATAAGTACAGTATATGTCTGGCCTTAAGCAATCAAACAGGTTTGTGTCTACACAAGGAGGAGTTTTATACAGTTATGGGAGAAGCTACAAGTTGCATAGTTGGGAGAATTGGAACTGTCTAGGATGACAAGGATTGCCCAACAAGTAAATTAGTTAAAGGCTTTCATGGCCAGAAATTATACAATTACATTTCAACAAGTATACCATGAAATGACTTCAATGTGGTTAAGCTTTCATCAGAAGTGACTCTATAGCAATCAGAAAAACTTCTGACAAAAGTTTGACTACTGAACACTCAAGTCATTTGACTAAATACTTGATGAAACATCTTTAACTCAAACTAAATCATTTGGATTAAAAAATGTACAGTGTAAAATGTAATGCAATGCACTTTCCAAAGAAAGGGATCATAATTACACATAGAACTCTGGAAGTACCTTTCAGATCTAATCTGTTCAGTATATCTGTAGCCACACCATCCACCTCCAGATCACATGTGCTCTGTCTCTTAACATTCTCAGGAAGCCACTGGGATCTAGAGAAAATAAAATTATACAAATAATTGAAAGAAAAAGGGTTTTGACATTTACAACATGAAAAGATAAGATTTTGAACAAACATTTATACTTTACATAAATGTAAGTTTCAGTTTTTTGAAGACTCTTTTCAATGTACTGTAGTTCTAAGCACACATTACGAAAATTTTGCCCACACCAAAATGTGGACCTGATACCGCACTTTTCCTGCAAAAAGTGCTGTATCACAACTCCTAACCCGACTTCCTGTTTCACACCTTTGCCTTGCCTCTTTGCTTGTCCAGTCACACTGCAGACTACATCAGTGCTCACTAATCCCCTCGTGTTTATTGTGTGAGACTGAAGCCTTTGTGTAGGCCCTACTCAAGTTTACATACAAGAGCGGCTAGTTGATAAGTTAATCTTCCTTGGGGAAATGAGGGAGGCTACAGTAGATGAATAAATTTCAGGTGTGAATAGATAAACAGTTGGCTGACCATTCTGGTATGGGAGCATTTTTCCTCATGAGTTTCTTGTGTCACAAAGTAAATTATAATACTGTAGCACTCAGGTGTCCAAATAGCAGTAGCTGGGGAGCCACGTGCTTTTTAAAACAATTTAAAATACTATAATACTGTAGCAGGCCTGATATACAGTTGATGCAGGCCACTTTGGCTCCTTAATGAAGATCCTCAGGTTTATGTGCAATCAGTGATGGCATTCAACAGTTGGCATAGTAAATGAATACAGTATGAAAACATATTTGTTGTAAAATGAGGTTGCAATTTGCAAAACCATATATGGCTGATGTAATTCGTATTTCAGTTACTTTTTCATTTACAGTACAGTACTGACCACTGTGCATAAATACTAGCATCTAATATTATGACATTTTGAAAGAATAGTTTTAAATACAAAACCTCATACTGTATAATGGGGTGCTTTCCCACTCATTTGTACAACAATACTAGTACCTAACTTCATCCTTGTGGAGCTGTACAAAAACTTGGGTCTGCAGTAGAGTGTATACTATGAATAGTATGACGTTTTTTAAACTCTGTATCCTGTTCAATACTGTGTATCAACTGTGTATGCCATCAACAATCTGCACCTTAAAAAGTTGCAATGAAAAAAATATCAACCATTTGATACAGTTATGAATACTGACAACATTTAGAACCAATACACTTCTGTTAGTTTCTGTCAGGGTTACCATATTTCTCTAAGCTGAAAGTGGGACATAACTTTGGAAGACAGATCAGGAGAAGGGCTCCCCCTTCCCTTTGCTGAAATTAAGATTTTGGAACCTGCCTAGAAGCCAAATGGTGCAGTATTTTAAGCTGATTTCACTAGCTTTGTTTGCCTAATATGTGCAGGTCGAAAGTTTGGGCTATAACATCAATCTTCTGGGCTAAAGTGATCAAACGTGAGGATTTTTACTGGGCACCCAAAAAACATGACAGGATATAACAGCTACAGTATATTCATTTTTGAGAAAATGGGGATGGTTTGTCTTACCGGCCAGAACGCTCAGTTTTCCTTTCGAAACGGGACAATCTTGATTAATCGGGACAGATGGTAACCCTAGTTTCTGTAGTATGACACAAATTATGCATCATGGAATTCTAATTCAAATTTGGGGTGAGAGGGGGGGGGGGGGGAACTGCATTTTCCCTTTAAATACAGCATCATCCTGTCCTATTTTCTGTAGATAACGTACTGTACAATGACTGTACAGTACAGGTATTCTGAAAACTTGACATTAATTTGGATTAATGATCCCTTGAAATTAATGTAGCAAATATGTCAAGATGTGTTTTGTAGCAGAGTTTGTCTTACGAAACTGGCATTGCCAGCTTGGCGTAATACTCCTTGATTGGAGGGTTGCTGAGTTCCCACAAGGGAGGATCAGTCAAAAAAAAAACAATAAAAATGAGGGCAATCCTGCAAAAATGTTGAGGGAGCTGTCACACCCATGTCAAAAACTTCTATTCATTCACTTTTGCAATTGTGAAACAAACAGATGTACTATACCATATAAACCTTTCTCCATTCGATAATACTGTAATTCAGTGTTTAAAAGGAGGAATATTTTCAGGAATTTTTTGTTTAATTTAGAAGAATATTTTGTGTGAGAACCTTTATACGTCACTGTAAAGGTCAAAGATAGGGAATTTGAATGAACACTTTATTTTTGAAATTAATCACATTATATGCAAATAAGATGATGTCATAAGGTTTTTTTTTCTTTTAAAATTTTCTTTTCTTAGAATACAAATTCAGATCACAATTTATTTTTATGGTGCAGGAGAATGTTCGGCATAGCTGTCTCTTTCACTTGATATCAAATTTGAGGAAA
The DNA here is from genome assembly GCA_009936505.3 of Holothuria glaberrima. Lineage (NCBI taxonomy): Eukaryota > Metazoa > Echinodermata > Holothuroidea > Aspidochirotida > Holothuriidae > Holothuria > Holothuria glaberrima. Next base: position 4,253 of record WURT03673122.1, on the reverse strand, counting down.
TTAGATGTAAAATGAGGAAGATATGCCCATTTTAGTCGGGAGATTATAAATTGGATACCTTTTGGAACCACTTAGGGTTCTTAGCCAATTCTTTCTGAAAGCTACTGTTAGATGAAAGTGCTTGCCATTGTTCACCTTGTGCACACAGTTGACTCACACTGTGAATAGGCCCATTGTTGTTCTCATCCTTCAGTAGCTGAAGGTTAGAATAATCTAGCTACCCTTAATATTAACGATTTGATGTCATACAGTATCACAAAAGAGACATGAATGTACCACATTGCATGGAAAATACATACTCAACTGCCGGTGAGCTAACAGGTCATACAGTACATGCAGTGGAGAAATTGTACCTATATCCTTTTAAATCAAGTGACCAATTTTGTTCACACATTGTAAAAAGAAAACATGAAACTAATCAAAAGGTATTTAAATTAGATGAATAGTACGTAAAACATGTCAGAATATTCCAATTTTGCAATATTGAAGGAACATTTCTCTAAACATCAATTGCACAAAATTTTCCATGGAAAGCAATTGTCTTACATGTGTTCAACAAAAGAGTACCAGAAATAAGGCTGAAATGGGGGGGGGGGGGGGGGGCGGGAAGCGAAGCCCCTCTGGAAAATATTTCACCCTCCTATAAAATACAAAATTCCGATGCATTTTAGTACCTCACCCTAAAAGAATCATATTTCGCCCCGTTGCCATTCACCTTGTCTGAATACGGGTGTGTAGTGGAGTGTACTGGACAGGTGTTTTTTTTTTTTTGGTTAAAATTTGAAGAGGGGATAGAATTAACTCAGCAGGGGGAATTTCTTCTGTCTTGGCCCAAGGGAGATGAAACAGCCTTCAAAGAGCCTGGTACGTGAACCTGTTATGCCCCCATGACGCACTGGGCCCCGTTAAACCATCCCAAATTCGGCATTCCTCTGCAAAACTCATGGCGAGATTTCCACTCTTAGCCATCCCTTGGATGTGAACAGAGGTAAGAATTTGACAACAAATATTATTATCAAACCTCAGGGTTGTAACCGAGTCCACCTAACCAAATTACGAGCCAATTCCAATTCCAAGATAATTTCCAGCCTACCATTTACAATGTGGCAACTCATACAAAGGCTTTTTGTACTATTTTACATGCAATTTAATACACTTATGATGGAAATAGAAACTTTTTATGAGTCAATTTATAATACTCTTGCTGACCCTGTGATTTAGTTGACGGTATGTGACCATTTTCGAGTTAAATTGTGTTGCCTACGTAATATTAATGAAACTTTCATTTTTTGTTGACTCGACTGAATCGGCTCCGAGTCTGAGCCCAGCTGTGCCCATTCTGGGCCAATTCTGAGTTGAGCAAAAAATGGACTCGAGTATGGGTCCAGACTCGGATGTTACAGCCCTGCTAAGCCTCCACGTTGCCTCAATGTTTGAGTGCAGAAACTGATCAGCAAAAGTGATATGTGCTTTCAACTATTAGTCTACAAGCTTTGGATTTGTGCCCTTGGTAATAGTAAGACTTTAAAATGACTGATCCTGATTTAGTGAACAATTCTGACCAGACAGTCAAAAGTAGGTTCCTGCGACAAAGCACAGTGGTTATCTGATTCATTTCATATCGTCGGCATACAGGAATCTAATGCAGTTGTCTGCTTGTGTGGTTCCCTAGAAGCCAGTGAGCCACAACTGGAAAAAAGTCATGGCTGGCCAGACTTAAACCAATTGGTTAGAAACTGAGCCACAAAACCTCATCTAACTAACCTAGACTGCTAGACTGCACTGGTACGTACAGGTCAACGGTATGACCTCTTCATTTCAGGGCTGCAAGACATGCGCAAAATGACATCACGTGTAGGTGGGGTATAACTGCACACGTCAGAAATGAATATTATGCGGTTCTAAAAGTGTCCAATTTATGGACTTCCATTTTAGTCTTTGTTTACTTTTGAATTCCAGTGCACACACTGTACACTCTAACCTACAATATATGTATCAGTGCACACTGTGCACAGTGAAACAGAAGTGGCTTTGGATCTACTGGTACATAATTAGACTGTCTGGGCTTTGTAAGGTAGCCCGTAATCGACATTTTGGTGAATGAAAAAGCCAGAAGGGTGTCTGGGTTATAATTTTTGATATTGGGAGGGGATTTTTAGGTTAAAAATGTAGGTTTTTGACTGGAACTGAGAAATTTTTGAAAATTGCATTTGTCTACATCTGTAAACCTCTCTAACTCACTTTGAATGAAGACAACTGGACTTGTCATTGTGGAATTATGAATTTACTTCTGGTGGTGGGTATCTTGGGTAAAAAATGTAGGTTTTTGACCAGAAATGATTCATTTCTGAAAATTGTACTCCAAATATCTCAACACTTCTTACTGCTGACATTTATTCATCTCTCATGGTGTTTGTTTAGGTTCCAAGGAATTAAAAAAAAAAAAAAGGTAGGGAAGCCTTTTTATACAGTAAGTGTCAGAAATGGATTTTTGAAATTATGACATCATTTTTAGCATTTTTTGAATTTTTCGAATTTTTTTTTTGACATGTACACAAATACTGAATACAAGGTTGTGTGAAAATAATTCAATACACCCCCCCCAAAAAAAACAGAAAGCCAAAAGGCTTAGAGATTCCTTGCCATATGATATATTGTAACAAATATGAATCACCCACATGACAAGCATGAGATCCCACACAATTATCCTACTTGAGAAGTTGAGATACCATGTTAATAAGGTAAAAACCTATTGAAATCTTGTGACCCAATATGACCTTTGACCTCCACTTAAAACAATAAGGTTCACCTCCCCTATATGGCCATGTACATGCTAAATATGAACAATACATAGGCCAAGTATGATATCCCTCACAGTTATTCTCCTTAAAATATCATGTTTACAAGGTTTTGACCTTTTGTGACCCCAAAAAATGATAGGAATCATCTACACAATATGGGCAATCCACATGCAACTTATGAGATCCCTCACACTTACACTTCTTGAGATAAAGTGTTTACAAGGTTTTAGCTGTTTGACCTCTGGTGACCCCAAGTGACCTTTGTCCGCTACCAAAAATAATAGGGATCATCTACTCAATATGGGCAATCCACATGTGAGATCCCTCACACTTACCCTTCTTGATATAGTGTTTACAAGGTTTAAACTGTTTGACCTCTGGTGACCCCAAATGACCTTTGACCTCCACCAAAAACCACAGGGATCATCTACTCAATATGGGCAATCCACAAGCTAAGTATACGTGTCTTCACATTTACCCTTCTTGAGATATCGTGTTTACAAGGTTTTGACCGTTTGACCGCTGGCGACCCCAAATGACCTTTGACCTCCACCAAAAACCGTAGGGATCATCTATTCAATATGGGCAATCCACATACTAAATATGACACATCCCTGGGAGTTACCCTTCTTGAGATATCGTGTTTACATAGTTTTGACCTTTTGACCTCTAAAATGTCAATAACTTGAGTTAGGAGCATTGTAGGAGGGTAGTATGATTGCCTGTTTGGTTTGTCTCAACAAGACAAATCCAGGGGTCACAAAAAAGCCACAAAGGTCAAAAGGTCAAATGGGGTCAACTGAGGTCAAAGTAGGTCATCATGTGCACTTCACATAGACGAACACAACTTTCCATTATGCCATCCCCCTAAAATGTTTCGTTGGCGAGATATCAATAAAACATCACTTTCTGACCTTTTGACCCTTACAGATTAATGCGGTTCATATAACAATATTTCCACCTTCTACCAATCTATCTTATCCTGAAATTATGACTCAATTTGAACGACAGACACAGAGTTGCAGCTGGCTAACTCCATGAAGTTGGGACACTTGAAATTATGGTGATTCTTGGAACACTATGGCATATTTGTTGATATATGTGTCAGCAATTTTTTTCCAAAAGTTTTATTTTTGAGTAACTCTTTGGTGGAACTATCATCTGAAAGTTAAACAAAGTTTATATTTCTTACATTTATTTCTTATGAACCATTGTTTAAGGTTTCTAACCCTTTTTGGGGGGCATATTTTGTGACATAAAATATTGATGTTTTTAACGAGGGGATTATTCAGCATTTAGCGAGTGGAACATCAAAAATTACTAACCATTCCATTAGTATCAACCTGCCCATGCCCTGGAAATGGTAACAAAACAAAAACAATATATTTTTAAAAATTATGGAAGAATGAAAATTTCTATCCCGATGCTACATGTGGTGTCCACAGTAATTTT
>WURT03673100.1:0-17252 GCA_009936505.3 Holothuria glaberrima | reverse complement strand
TTCCTTATTGCGCCTCGGATTATGTTTACATAGATAGATGGCGCTTTACAAATGCTCTATTATTATTATTATTATTAAGTTTTAGCAATTGATTTGAGACAAAAGAATGTATTATTTTGGTTGAAATATGTTCATAGCTTATGTATACATAACTGCATTACGAAGTTTACTTCTTTAGACAATGGAAGCATGTCCTCTTAATTTAAGTGATAAGTATGAAATCTTGTCATTTAAATATCTGGCCAATTAACGTATATCTGGGTCTTTAGTGTACGACACCAAATTGTTCTGTCCAAAATTTCCAGCACTTTTTTATGCTACTTCTCAGCCTTAGTTTCTGTTCTCGGCCCCCACCACTGCATGCACATTGTTTACGAGCTGTTTTGACGTTAATTTATCAAGGAAAAAGACTTAGCTTATGGACAGTATGGTATGTTGTTTTGTTATATGGTAAAGGTGTGGTTTGATGTAGGGTTAGAATCATACATCGCAGGACTTGAGTAACTGGTGGTTAGTGCAGTTCAACAAAAGGAAGGTTCTGAAACAGACCAAAACAACTTCATTTCAACTTTATCATAAATGAGATGAAGGGAAAAACATTTTGTAAGATATAATAACGGTGCCATTTCACCAAGATCAAAAGCAAGCCATAGAAAAACACTACCCAGGTAGTAATTTTCTACCCGGGTAGAGATCTCGTTGGTCGGGTACCAGTGCAAACACTATTTATAACCCACACATCCAGTTTTAAACCAACAATATTTTTGTCTTTGTGAATTGAATTGACATTCACCTCAGTTATACAGGTCTATGACTGGAATCATGTTCCCAGTGTACATTCATAGTGTAGTGGAAGAACTACTGAGACTATCCACATGACCAAATTTTGCAATGTATCCCTTTACAGTATATCATCCAGGGGGCTGCTTACAGTATGTTCACATGAAAGAGCATGTAGTGGTTAATATATACCTTCAAAAAAGCCTACAGTGAAAAGGATTTCATCCGTCATATGTCTGCCGACAATTTATTTTAATTCGAGTGCTGAGATAGGCAATCTGGTGGTGTACGTATTTGCACTGTTCTGTTCTGTGGTATTGTTTACTCCCTTTTTGTGACATTGGTAACACATTTGATAGATGAAGGCAAAGAATTGTTGGGAGTATTTTCCACCACATCTTCAACATTTTGTCTCTTTACTTTTAATGTTAGCTTCAGAAGATTAACTACCGTACTTTTTTTTATTCCGTTGGGGGGTTTTGCTTGGATTCACAGTACAGGGTAGGTCTTGTGTTACCTATTTTATGAACAGTGGTCTGTGTTACTTACTGTGTTAGCGCAATTAGTGTTCAAATTTGTTTGATGGATTTTTCTGTATTTTAGGGACATTTCTACAACAATGGATATGAAAAGTGCAGACTTGAGGTGCGTTCACACCGAAACTGAAATCTGCTGCGTTTTGCGTGCGGGACACAGAATTTGTTCTCTCAGAACAAATGGGGTGACTTTCTAAATTTTCACTCGTATAAAATTGCCCCATCTGTCCTAGGAAAAGAATTTCCGCGTCCCACCCGCATACTCAGCAGGTTTTGACCTTGGTGTGAACGGACCTTTGCAGTAACTATAAATGTCTCACTCAGCGGTTTCTTCTGAATGGAGACATCCTTTACACAAATGATCTCTTAGCAAATACATTTATTCATACTGCTCACTCAATTGTTGTAGACACCACCAGTTGAGCAATGGATTCCCCTGGCTTCATGTTAGGCTTGGATGACTCCAATATTTTTGGAGTCAGGCACTCTGAAGGAGTTGGGACACTACACTGATGTTGTAAGTGATAAAGGAACTGTACCTCAGCAGGCAGCATCTTTAAACTGTCAGCTGCTACAGTAGTCTACCAGTATTAATGCACTTGTAGGCTTACAGGACAGGCTTCTCAATGGAAGAGACACCTAGTGTACACACTACAGGCTTCTCAATGGATGAGGTGCCTACACACTACAGGCTCCCCAAGGTATGAGGTGCACACATAGTACAGGCATCTCAAGGGATGAGGTGCCTAAAAACTACAGGCTTCTTAACTGGTGAGGAGCCCATGCACTACAGACTTCTCAATGGAAGAGGTGCCCACACACATTACAAACTTCTCAAGGGGTTGTGGTGCCCCACCTGACCACCAACTTGTACTGTAGTGGCCAACTGAAGTGAATAGAGACAAAAATCAGAAGAGCCAGTTGTGTTGTACTGTAGGACTTCATTAAAGCTTGTGAAATAACAAAACTTATGTTCCAAAATACAATTGTTGAAAACTAGTTGTGATTCTAAGTAAAGTGCAGTCACTACTTGACTCCAGGCCAGGAGTCATGAGACTCATGATTCTGAAGTAGAAACAGAAAAACCTGCCCAAACATACTGCTGACCACAACAGGGCTCCCAACAATCCTATATTTCCTATACATTCACATATTTTGAAAATGAGCATACATTTACCTATAAAAAGGGAAAACCATCTGTATTTCCTACATTTTTCATTTAAAATGTCTGTGTTCAGGGCAGTAGCCTGAGATTTCCAAACCGTAAGTGAAAGTTGGCCAACTTAGGAAAAACGCAGAAATGCTGACAATTCTACTGTCCAAATTAAAATTTCAAGGCCCCAAGACCCTGGGAAATTGCAGGTAAGGGTTTTTTTTTCACTGAACTTTCCAAGGGAGATCTTTGGACTTCCACCTTGGAGTTGTTCTTACAGTATGTCAGTTTCTCTGCCTGGGGAATGGACCATCTTCTGCTGGAATTCATCATCATATACACTGGCTAATATACACTAGCCAATGATTACTTTTAATTACTATCTGAACTGATTACTTTTAATTACTAGCTGTGCTAAGTAGCTTTAAATTTAAAGGGCGTAAGGAGTTGCTGCAAACTTATTTTGAACAACAGCAAAATCTCACAAATAGCTACTTAACAGTATTTCACTTCAAGTAACTTTCATGATATGTTAGGTCATAAATACTGCATATTCAAGGTGAACCAAGGAGTTAGTGTATACATAAATTTCTCAACTCATCCATTAAGAAACATATTGCAGCATAATTCTCAAGAGCCATTCATGAAATAGGATGCCCAGGTACACTTATTCAAATTGGGGTGACTACGTTTCCCCCTTTAAATCAAATCTAATTTTTCTTCTTGAAATCTTAATTTGTTTCTTAAGCATGAAATTAGAAGTAAAGAATGCTTAGATGCAACCTTTAAAGTCAAAAATGTGTCCTTTCCCCATTTTCTTGCAAGGCTTATACTATGGCTATGCACCAACTGATAATGTCTACCCCCATGTTATACTAAGAGCACTAGTGGGGAGTACTGGGTACCAGACTTCTTGTAGGGGTGCCATGCATGTCACAGCTGAAGAATTCAGTGAATAATTTAAAGTTCAGATCATGTTATGAGTCCAAAGAGTCACCAAAGATAGCACCATTTTGGATCTAGGAAAACAGGGGAGAAGAAAAATTTCTCATAGAGGTGTAATCTCTCCCCTTTGATAATATCCCATTAAATTACACCCTCACAGAGTAGAAAAATCACTAAATAATAAAGATTCCTAAACATGCAATCGATTCAAAGCTTTACATAGCTTTAGAAAGATAGCACCATTTTGCATCCAAGCCACCTCACATAGACAAATTTTTCATTGAGTATAGGATGTCATCCTCTTTCCTTATAGACAGCACCTCTTCAATGCCTTCAGTGCGGCCACAAAATATGAAGGATATCACAAAATAATGACAATTGTTATATGATCAGTTTAAAACTTTGCCAACGATAGTACAATTTTGAACCTACAGTAAGTCAGGGCCTTATATGTACAGTATCCCTCCCCTTAGCACACCCCCAACATTCACTGTGGTACCCAGAATGTGAAAAAAGAAGGGTCCCCCACCCCCCACCCCCCCCGAAATTTCACCCAGGCTGCGGCTATGGTGTAAGTATACTTTAGTCAAAATGTTTCACATAGGGGTTATTTTCAGGGGTTGGTTTTGAAAAACTGCCTAAATGTTATATTGAGAACAACACTCCTTGCACCAGAAGAGTGCATTGTAAAGCTCTTTGCTCAGGTTCAAATTTAATGGTCCAGGATTTGCACCTAAGATTTATGAGTTTACTGACCAGGTCATGTCAGGTGGTGATACAGCCTACCCCTACTTCAACTATATTTCATACTGTATAAAATAGTATAGTTTTTCATATGTATTCCTTATACTTCTGAAGACAAAATCCTATATATTCATCCAAAAATTCCTATATTATTAGCTCATACCAGCTACAGTATAAGCTGTTTCAGGTATTGTGATCTGCCACTGTCACTGTCTCTCAGTCTGTCTGACAGTCTGTCTGTCTGTCATGTCTGTTCACAATTGTTCAAAATGCATCTCCTCATAGAAGCTTCCATGGATTTTCTTGAAACTTGAACATAATGTTCCTTGGATCATGGGTCATTCAGGGTGTACAGGAATTTTGGGTCCAGGGTCCCATTTGGGCCCTATGGGCCATTTTAGGAAATATGGGCAAATGTATCTCCTACATGCTGTGGTGGATTTCCTTGAAACTTGGACACAAGGTTCCTTGGGTCATGGGCCGTTCAAGTTGTACAGGAATTTTGGGTCCAGGGTCCCATTTTGACCCTACAGGCCATTTTATGAAAAATGGGCAAATGTATCTCCTCCTACATGCTTTGATGGATTTCCTTGAAACCTGGACACAAGGTTCCTTGGGTCATGGGCCATTCAAGTTGTACAGGAATTTTGGGTCCAGGGTCCCATTTTGGCCCTATAGGCTATTTTATGAAAAATGGGCAACTGTATTACCTACGTGCCATGATAATTGAAACTTGGACACAGTGCAGTTCCTTGGGTCATGGACCATATGGGGTGTACAGGAATTTTGTGTCCAGGGTCCCATTTGGGCCCTATGGACCATTCTATGAAAAATTCATGGGCCATTCTGGTTGTACAGGAATTTTGGGTTGAGGGTTCCATTTGGGCCCTATGGGCCATTTTACAAAGTATGAGCTACTGCACAATTGGTGCTCTAGTTTTGTCTCTCTGTTGGGAGCCTTCCAACAATGGTACAGTAAAATCAACAGTGTTGCACAATTTTAGTTGAGTTTAAATTGTGATATGCTGTATGCCTTGCTTCAGTCAGTGAGAAGTTGTTAGAAGTTCTGACTGAAACTTAATATGCTAATCCTGTTAGATCCAGTTGAGCACTAGGAGAAAATCTTTTTAATGAATGATCGAATGATATAAGAGCATTGGATTCTCTCAGCCAACCTTGCCTTACTGCATTCACACTCACTCTGCTAATCTAATAAAAGGATTCCATTGAACAATGCTTTGATGCCTACTGTAACTAGTTGCTGACCTTCAAGGTAAGAATCACTGTTTTAAAACTCAGAACGACTGTTAATTGCCTCAAAGTGAAGAGATGCTAGTAATAATGTAACACTAGTGCTGTATGCAAATGAGCAAAATTTGTTCAAGACTAAACTTTGCTGTTAGATTTTGCTCAGTTTGCACCTTCTTTCGCAAGTTGCAGAAGGTGTACCCATGAAAAACACGTAAGAGAGAAACCAACTGACTACATGTTACTACTGTAGCATCCAAATGCGTCCAAACTTACATATTAATTCATGACTTAAGCGACTGGCAGTGTTAAGGGACTACGTAGCAAAAACACCTAATGCTATTATCTTCAAGATGTAGCAGATAACATTAGCCTTTTGTGTTCAATTCCACATATCTTTTAAGCTTATGGAATCTACACGAAAAACACAGTTTACTGTCGGCAACTAGTCTGCTTCAAAGGAAACTTTGAGTCGTAACTCTGTTTAATAACACCTCCCTGCTTTAATGCAGCGGTGTAACGATGAGCCTGCATGGGGGCCCCTGCACCTGGACTCAAAGGGTCCCCTATCAGTACCTCAAGTGGCGCCGCGCCAGAGGTTGACCGTTGGGGGGCACTATAGAAGATGGTGCTCTTAGCCCACCCTTGATACATTTGGTCAGAAGGTCGGTTTAAATTGTGCATTTCCGAGAAATTTTGTAATCTTAAGGTGGCTTAGATGCAAAATGCAGGTAACTCAGGCAAATCTTTCAGTTAATTACATCCAGAAAAATTATCATTATTTAGAGATATTTGGGCTGTAGTATGGCACTTGTTATAAAAAATGCCTAACGACAAATGCATACTGCAAATGTTATTGTATATGCTACGCGTGTCATAATATTGCTCTAAGATTCTGTAATGATAGAGGGTCCCTGAAGAGGTCATAGTTGTACACTTTTTCAGAAGTGTTTTGGTTACAAAAATGAATTGTTGACCCAGTAATAGTTATAAGATATGGAGTGTGTACCGTGATGAATGCTCGTGAAGCCCGCAGAAATTTTGCATTGAAAATGGCCCCATACAAAATTTGAGTGTAGACTTTGCACTAAGACACTTAAAATTCCTAATAAAATCATCAATCAAATAAAAGGCGAGTCTTCCTCTGAATTCCACTACTTTGCATTCTTGCAACGCCCTGTACTTCCAAAATGACTCCCATGCACAAGAACAATCGGCGTAATTGTATAAAACCCTCACCTTTGAATGATGCAAATATGTTTGAGATGGTATTGAAACACGGCCATGTGGTGAGGCTGCATGTGCCCTAATGCACGGAAATTTTGATACTTTGATTGCTGATATATCCAAAAAACTCAATGCTCATTTCCATTCCTGAACCAAGGAATATTGTGGGTACCATCCCAATTTTTTAGACCTTAAATTTGCTAAGACTGGCTTTTTTTCTGTACATCAGTGTAGAGTGGCCCCCTTTTGGTCGGGGGCCCCTGGCTCAGCACTGTCCGAGTCCATAGGAGTTACGCCACTGCTTTAATGTACTGTATACTGGTGAAACTGATAAATTGCTACCTTCATCATTATACTGCAGCATTTGAATTGAACCAGGCTGCCAGCACCTTTGTCCATTGGTTAAATTCTGTATCACTGTACCACTATACCCGTACGTACTGTAATTGCTTCCAAAGTTCAACCTCTTTAAGTCTCAAGATACATACCAGGCTACCACTAGTTATCACCATACTGTAGCTAATACACTATCACACTTGAACTGTATACGTAGGATGTCAAGAACAGTAAACTCTGATTTAACAGTATTTGCACACCATTGTCTGTTACAGTACTGTAGGTGCACTCAGTGAGTGAGAGTTGGCAGTCCTGATACTTAAATATGATCCTTTCCCTAGATAACAGTTTTGGTTAATTCATTAAATGCAAAACATTCAATCATGCATTCTCCACTACCTACACCATACTCATGAGCATCAATGCCAGTTGGAATGAAGGGTGTGGTGGGGGTATGACATTGATTATGGAACGTAAAAAATAGTGTGTCAAAGTAAATACTGTACAACTTGATACAGTATGGATTTATCTTCAAAAAGTAGGGACCCCCCCATCTCCCACCTGTTGATGACCATGACTATACGTGCAAAAAAGAAACCTTTGACACAGTAAGTAGCTCTTACTGTTTTGCAGACAATAGACAAAATTCACAGAAATAAGAGTATAACACAGGAAATAAAAATATTTAGAAGATAGAAATCCACATGAAAAATGGAAAAATTACAATAACTTTTCATTTAAAGATCATGTCATTTAAATCAACTCAAGCAAGAATCTTTATAAACCCACCAAGTTTACAATCAATGCAATATTCAAGTTCCGTTGTAAATTTTAGTAACTGACAACGCACAGTGATTAACTGTGATTACAGTTCAGAATCCTACCTTTACAAAACAGGAGTCAACTTTCATGTAACGGGAGTCTGTGAAAACATCAAAAACAAGTTACAAAAAGGAATTTGGGATTACAAAACAGTTTTGCAGACTATTGGACACTGCATACAGTACAAAAAAATGATGTGAAGAGAAGAGAAAAGGTGTACGTAGTTGGGTTTTAAAAACCATCATAAGTGTCATTTTGAGAACAGCTTTCTGTCCACAAGAGAAAGTGGATTGTCTGGTCGGTTATGTAGTCTCGTTTCTGTGATACTGTAAGTGGCATACAATAGTACCAGCATGCTTACTGTATCAGATGGATCTCAAGCAGGCAGCATTTTACAAAATGTACACTTGAAACAAAAGTACAAAAAAAAAGCAGTAATACTGCAAATGGGATCACAGAAGGCACATATATACAGACTAATCATACATCAACAGTGTAGTATACCATTGCATGCTAACCTTGTGATGAATGTACTGTATTACAAAAGTAGTACAATGTATGCATGGTACAGCTGCAGAAGGGCATATGTCATATTTTAAAAATCAGTGTTAAAATATGCAATATTAAGTACTGTTCTATATGTTAATGGTTGAAGTATAGTTTGTACGTACTATAGGCCTAAAGGGATTTCATGTGACATCACATAATTAGGATTACCCGGCAGTGAAGCTTGGGCATAACCCATGCCCAACCCATGCCCAATAAGTTTGTTTACAGCAAACATGCCACAGAAATATAAAACATTTGTGACACACACACACACACACATGGCCATTGATACTACTGCAACACGATGGATGTTTGCCTTTCAAAACCAAAGAGACGTGATCACGTGACGTCAGTATAACACCTCTATAGGGTGCACAAATACTGTACAATACTGTTACTGTATGTACTGGATCTAAGTACTGGTATTTAATCATTGGCATCACCAAGGGGGACCGGGGACACGTGCCCCCTGGAAAACCTTGTGCCCCCTCCCCCGTGTGCCCCCCCAACTGAGATTTGGGATTTTCAAAATAATGTAGATCTTCTGTAGTCAGATTATTTGACTACCAGGTTTCATATAATTTTATTCTTCTTAGGACAAGAAAAGGCAGCAATCTGTATTTTCTTCGAATGACGAAATCGACACATCTCACGAAACACAGTGATCATTGATGTGTGTCGGTGGGTGGCTAAGCATTGGTCCTGGTTATCCATAACCCATGCTGCCACAACAGGTGTGAATATACGCCTTGATAAAATGTAGGCCTGACGCTATAATGACTAGATGACTCATTGATCAAAATAATGAATGGTGTTGTTTCGTATGTGCCATAAAATGCCTGCTGCCAGCATTGTGAATTGTGGTACAGTACAACCTCAGTGCCAGCAATTTCAATGTGACTGTTCTGTATTTTCTTCTTTGAAAAAAAAAACAATTCCAATAAATTTTAAAGAGAAATATATGAAACAAAATTCTATGCTCACTTTAGTCCCATATGACTCCAGTCACTTAGTTCGTGGGATCATGAGAATTCCACGCTTTAATCGAAAATTCCACAGTTGAACAAATACTTTATTTGTTTCAGCAATACACATACACATTTTTCATTTTCACAAGAATTTCTCAATCCATGTGCACACCTTTTTTTTGGTTCCTAAAAATTCTTAAATTTTTTAACACAAATTTTACTTCAAAAGGTAGTGTATGAGGCACCAGATTCCATGTAAGGACACTCATTTTTTCAAAAAAAGGGGGACACCCTCTCTCCTTAGACCCCTCCCCCAGGCTGGCAGGCACACAACGTATTGCATCTCCTCTCCCCTTCTCCCCCCGTGAGAGAATGGTGGGTATGCCACTGGGTAAAGCATAGTCGTGACAGTGCAGTTCATATTCTTGCAAAATATTCCACTGTCTAGTCCTGCCCCCTCATCGAAATGTTGTGGCCCCCCCCCCCGAATGAAAATATGGTGACACCACTGTATTTATTGCATTCATACTTTCACTACACATTATTCTTGATATTTATCAAATTGCACTTTTCACAACACCCTAAAACTGTACCACACGTCAGTTAATTATGTTATGTAGAATATACGTACAGGTAGTACTGTTTAGTGATATACCACGGTCAGAAAAAGTGTTTTCCTGTGGGGAACTTGAATCTGATGAAGTTGGATATCCCACCATGGTACGCGACGTAGGAATAGTATGCGGGGAGATGTGTCCCACTCAGAAGCTGAAGCTTTTTGAAAAATGAAGAAGCAGTTGACGCGATTTGATGGCCCATTTTTACAGTGATTGCCAGTGTACTACTCATGTGTTAAACCATGCTATGGTAGCACATTGGTCATTTTAATCCTGGGTAAAATTTCAGCAAGATTTTGCATTTACCTGATACATTAGATATTGGACTCTTCGGAATAGGATTTCATATCTCTGGGACCTCAATAAGTTCCTGGTATGCTGACCACCACAAAAAAGCCGTCTCGGTTAGTCCGATCCGCCACTCCATGCCGTGTTAAAATTAGCTGTGTATCATGCAAGACAACGCTGTCATCTTAGAAGAGCTAAGAATCACCCGTCTTTATTTTGCTTTGTGCGATGTTTTGCCCGTCTTCACGTCATCTATTGCTAGGGCAATAAATATTTTTTTCCATCTCGAAATTTCATGAAATGAAAGCACCTAAGAATGTAGTCTTGTATTAAAGTGTTTGTAATGAAATATAAATGGCATGAAATTCGCATAATTTTGTGTTGAACTATCCACCGTCTGAGGTCCACTGTTCGTAAGATCGCACAAGCAGTGCAGACTTTATACAGGCATAGATGTTAGTGCTTGTTCAGCCGGTGCTGCCGCCTTTCACACCTGCAAAAAGCTGGCTGGCTCACTACCTACCACATTTGCTGTCAATGCCCACCCTTCTGTCTGTACAGTGAGTAGTACTGTCTACTCGATGTAAATGTGTTGTGCCAGTGTCGTAATGTTCATGGCAAGCTGCAGAGGATCCCAATGTGGAAGGAAAAATCTTGAAAATTTCTAATGATCTTATTACAAGTTTTTAAGAAGTACAGTAGTGTGCTTGTCTTTTTTCTTTCCAAATAACAGTATCGAACAGCTCCCAATATGAAAATTTTCATTCACCAATCACCATGGTGTTGTAGTAAACGTAAATCCCCCAGCAGTGTAAATGGACGAGTCCAAATAGGCCATTGAAGCAATGTCAGAAAGTAATTAAAGATGAGTAGTGATTTCAATTTTCCTATAAGTTTGCATTAAGTTAATACACTTTTTATTTAACTTTTGAAACAGTTTCATTTTGGAACATTTCCATTGCAACAGTTTGATGTGCTGTAAAATGATGGTTTCACAATATTTGCCTCCATGATTTAATATGCATAAGTTCACTGTTGCCAAATGTTATTAGAACATTATTATATACCATATTCTCTCAACTTCTGGGAGTGATGTTAAAGTTAAGCCTGTTATAGGTTCTGTGTTTGGGGTTTATGGATTTTGAAAAGAAGTTTGGGGTTCATGGATTGAAACATACCCCATGATACAGCACCTAAAAATGTGTAAAGACGGAATAAATTCTGGGCTAGTTTTAGGTCTCTGTAGATGGATTTGTAGTGGGTGGGAAGAAGTGTGTTTGCCTAGAGTGCCCAGCAGGAATATTGAGTGCAGCCCAGTGCCACCCACCATAGCTTTCTTTTTCCCTCTCTCTTCATCTTTTTGCTGTCTGTTTTTTCTCATTTTCTTTGCTCAAAAATTTCCCTGAGTGACAAAAATTTCCCAGGAACGAGGTTCCTGTGTTTCCTATTTTTCCCACCATGGTGATATGTTATTTACAGTAAAGTACAACTTGGTGACCATATACTTAACAGTTTACTGCACAGTGGTGTACTGTACTGAGCTTTACTTAAAAATGGAGTACTACAGGTACCCTTTCTGAAAGACACCTTTGGCCAAGATTATGGAGTTTTATCTGGCCTAGACATCTCTACCAGGGACAGAAATTAAATCTGACCCTAACAAAAGTTTGGCAGATTTAGTGAAAATCTGTATCAGAGCCATAACATTTCATCTGGATTTCCTTTGATCCAGTAACAATGTTATATGATCAAAGGTATGTATGGTGTATATCTGATCCCCTGTGACAGATCAGTATACAGTGTACACTTTGCCATACCTGTAAGTATCAGCTGGAGGCCTTGTAAACCCCAAACACAACAACTGCCTGAATGCCTCCCCTTCCTTCTCCCCATAAAAAACTTGGAACCTTGTCCAGTACAGCAAACAGTACTGTTTACACTTACTGTAAGTTTGCCAGCTGTGAATTAAGAGATCTTACATATGGTATTGCTCACCAACAGTCTTGTAGTCTACTGCTTGGTCAGTCTACAGCTGCAGGAAAGTGTTTTCATTCTAGCATACACTATGAGTCACAGTTCCTGTATCTGCCTATCAGTATATCTTCCTGCATAATTCTAGGTAAACAAAGAAATATTACTGCAGTACTAGTCCACACACACAAATACCCTTTGACATTAATAATGTCATGCATACATTGAATGTAACCATGAAACAGATTTTTGGTTTTGTGAAAAGAGAAATGTGTGGGTTCATAATGGCCTGTGTACAGAATGTATCGTGTATGCGTGTACTGTATGTTTGTGTGTGCTTGCAACACTTACAGTAGCCAATTTACACCATATCTCAAAAAGGGAAAAAAGGCTTAGCAAGATGGCCGCCTGCTTGCTATTGCGTGTAAAAGTTTAAACTTGCTCAAGTGGCACATTATTGACAAATTGTGTGATAAACTTGTAATATTTTAGAAAGAATGCAAGCTCGGGTCATATTCAGCAAAAAGAATGAAGGATTCTGAGGATTTTGACATTGTTCTTCCATTGATGTTTGTATTTTGTTCGAAATGTTTCAGATTCATCGTCAAATTGGGCAAATTTTAGTTGTGTGAACGGTGGCGACCGTATTGATCACGTGATCCTGTGTCCATGTATATCTCATGATACAGTATAAGGATTGATATACTTCATATGTAGCTTGCAGGTCCATTATATCTAGAGGAAGAGCCCTATCTTATCAAGGTCAAAGGTCATCTAGGGTCAGCCCAGGTGATTGGTTATGTGTAAAATGGTGCGGGTATATCTGTCCGAAATCTATTTGTAATGGTTGTACAGTCAATAAATGACAGCACTTGCTAAAATGTTTTGCATGGAAGGAAAGTCTGGTCAGATGATGTGAAGCTCAGTTCTACATTTATGTAATAAAAACAATTGTGTTTTCTAGCTGGTCAATACTACTACTTCTGTAAGTGCTTATAAGTCAATATGGAAGTGAAATAATACAGTGAAAATAATAAAAAGTTCTTGAAGTTGCCTTATCTATCCCTACCAGGGTTCTAGCCATGCCAGCCGGCGATCGCTGGCTGACACTTGCTGACTGGCATGAAGAGCAAATCGCTAGTCTACTAGCCAGCTCAAAATATGGTATTGAAAAAAATCAACCTTTTACAAAAAGCAGACTTGTCAAAAAAATGTTTGCAAACACACATGATAGGAGTCAATTCTTGACAGAAATTTGCTCAAAAATAGGGAAAAAGATTGCACCATTTGCCATCCCAGCACATTCTGTCTGCAAAAAAATCCAAAGGGGATAGTGACAGCTCCTCCCCTTAGACCCCTCCCCAAGGACGGCGATCACACTACACTGGCAAGCACTACAGCAGCCACTCTGAAATCTCTAGCTAGAACCCTGATCCCTACCCATATGATCAGGGTGGGTTGATAATTAAGAGGGGATGTTAGCAAAAATCAGAAACAGTATAATATCTGTCTAGAATACAAATTTACTATAAACTGGAATTGATGGGTACATAT
The DNA here is from genome assembly GCA_009936505.3 of Holothuria glaberrima. Classification (NCBI taxonomy): domain Eukaryota; kingdom Metazoa; phylum Echinodermata; class Holothuroidea; order Aspidochirotida; family Holothuriidae; genus Holothuria; species Holothuria glaberrima. Next base: position 3,514 of record WURT03673100.1, on the reverse strand, counting down.
AACCCACCCCCACCTCACCATTTGTCAGCTTATTATGTGTGGTCTTTTTCCCTCAGCCAAAATAAACCCCACCCGCGTAAAACAATATCTTGTCATTTAGACACCAATTAAAAATTAAAGCCCTGCTTGCTATACGACCAATCCTAATAGCAGCTGACCTGCAGAATCAAGCTCATCATGTGCTTTCAGTTTAGGACTGAGATTCCTAAAACATGTTCCAAATCATTCACCCCATAAACCTGATAAATAGCCAAAAAAAAGAGTGAGTTCAGCAACTGTAGTGACTTTTAAAATCAATGATATTAAGCAATTTTTACCCTTCTTGAACCGTGGGAATGTTGTCCAAAATCTGACCTACTGTACAATCCCTCCGAGTCCCTTGAAATTTCAGTTCAAGAAACTGTCCAAGTACACATTAATGTGAAGGTTTTCTGTGGCAGACAACTCAAACATTAAGTTGAAAGGCATCCAGAATTGTTGAGGTGGCATTCATTTCATATTAGTTTTGATGTACAGTACTTGTAAATTATACTCTAACGAAGCCCTGTCTAATATTTTGAAAAATTTTCTTGGATAATTTTCCTATAGGATACTTTTACCTCACAGTTACAGTACCTGCAGGGTGACCAGATTTTGAAAACTAAAATATGGGATGCTAGATGGAAGGGTTGTTTTGTACATGTGTGGCATGCATGGTGAGCATGGAGCACAAACCCCCCAGCAGGTGGGGTCCAGGGGCAAAGTCCTTGTTGGAGTTCAGGGGGAAAAGCCCCTGGAAACTCCTGGATTTGAGCTAGTGCATTCAAAACACCAGATACTTTGTAATTAGACTGGTCAAAATTGTAAATCACACAAATCACAAATGTGTTGAAAATATTAATTACTAGTTACTCTTTTGATTACACAGCTTTCAGTACTCCTACATTAAATTCTACTGCTACTCATTATTGATGGTAACATTATTTACTGGTACCACAGAACACTGACTGCATAGTCAAGTGGTTAGAGCATCCGACTTGCAGACGAAGGTCTGGGGTTCGAATCCTGGCTGGGCCATACCAAAGACTTTAAATATGGAACCTACTGCCACTGTACTTGGTGCTCAGCATAAGCAATGGAGTAGGGAAAACAATCCAGTGAGCCAAAACTGGAAAAAGGGTGTGGCTGTCCCTACTTAAACCAATTGGTTACAAACTAAGCCATAAAACCTCATCTAACTTAATAAGACGCCATGCACACTCTTTGATATACAGTACATATACTGTATGGACAGAGCACGCTGCACTACTAAGGTCCTACCCAGGGTTTTTGTCAAGGGGAGGAAAGGGCAGATTTGTCCAGAAGAAGGAGGGTAAAATCCCCCCCCCCCTTCTTTTCATTTCCATAAAAATAAAAAAAAATGTCAATATCTTGGTTTCTTACTTGAGAAGAGGACACTTTTGCAGCAATGTTTGAACTTACTGTACATACTGTAAATAATGGCCTCTAAAACCCTTCAGATTGTACCTAAAAGGGGCCTTGAAGCAAGCTTTTGTGCCCCTGAACCCACTTGTAACTTTTGCCAAGGACAGCATCAATTTGGACTCGGGGTTTAGTAGTAATAAATCCCTCCCTCTCGCCTTTGAGTTTCTGGCGGAATCCCTGCCACAGTACTGTATGTGTAGATTGTTGCCACTGTACAGTATGTGCATGTTTTGGTTTACCAATATGGTTGCCTCAACCCTGCTGTATATTTTGGGTGTTAAGTTTGGACTTGCTCAAGTGGTTCAGTATTGACAGATTTTGTGAGAAACTTTTTGAACTTTTTTGAATGTTTTCATCTTAAAAGGCCATTGCAGATGGAAATACTCAACCATAATGTAGCTACATGTTACTATAAACCAGTCAAGGATTGAAATACCCAGACATACCAAGTCTCACGCTCAACTACACCAGTTTCACGCCTTAGCTATATTTGTTGAAAAAAAGATGGAGGGTCAAATTGTAACTCACATTCCTGATATGAAATCCAAACTTACATTGCAACACCATACAGGTACAGTACAGTTGCATGCATTGCAGGCCTGCTTGCACTGAGGCAAACTGTCGTGGTCGTGGTACACTGGTACCATAGTACACCGAATAGGCCTACATTTTTACATGTATACATGTGCTGCATGTACCGAACTCCGGTTGCATATATCGCTCTTGCCGCAAAGCATAATACCTCCCCTGATTGCGTGCCTTGCCAGTTGCTGATAACAGATTGCATGTCATGTGTTTCAGTAAATGAACATAGACAAGTAGAGTTCTTGTCATGGACTTGTTACGTGGGATATTCTACAGTATCCTCGTTTTGTTTTGCCATTTTGTACATTTTTGGTGCTCTTGGCAAATGGTCGTTATGAGTTGCTTTCTGTTGTCTCACGTCCAGCCACTCACTCAGATTGGGATCTCTGAATACCTCATGGTTGGCCTCATTGCTTCAAATGCCACAAGATAGCCTCATTGCTTCAAATGCTACAACATTTATCTTCACAGCCATAGTAAAGTATCAGTTTTACTATACAAAATGTAAACTTTATTTAATACAGTAAGTATTTAGATTGATTATCCTCTTTTTTCAGATACTGATACTACCACAGGTGCATCATGGGTAACTGGTGCATTCCTGGCCATAGCTGGATTAGCTGTCGTGATTAAACTTGCTGCAATGTGTGCATGTGGTGAAAAGCCGACAAGGTGAGGATCTACAGAATATCATTCTCATGGAAACATAGCTTGATAGTAGAGTGCACAATCTTACAATTGCTCAGGTACAGGTAGTCAAATCCTAAATGGGTGCTCTTACACTAGATCTGGAGTTGACCTTTCTCCATGGGATAGATCCAGGGATCCAGGGATATTGTTTCAGTGTGAGCCTACAGTATGTGAAGTCATTCTATGTTGCAGTGTGTACAAGCAGTGACAGGTCCCTGCTTTTGTATTAGACCAGGCCTCACACTTAAGCCTTCAAGGGACAAGGCCATTTGACCTTGGTTCAGTTTCCATTTTTGAGAACATCAAGGCCATCAGTCAAGGCATTAAAGCCATTATCAATTCTCAATAAGGGCACCAAGGCCATTCTAAATTACACAACATTAGCAAACACAACATTTTAAACTCAGTTCATTACCACAACAGTGTACAGTAGGCCTAGTGTATGATCGAGTTTGAATACTCTTTCCAAAATCATCCAGTTTGCATACAGTCACCAAAATACTGTACTCAGTCTGCACTTGGGAAAGACTTTGAACAAGATGTGCAATATTTTTAAAGGCCATTCATCTTGGACTGCATACTGTACGTATGATAACTTTTCTGTTAGTTTCATGTCCCGTCGTTTTCGTTTTGGATCTGGTTTTTGGTTCCTTGCTTTAGCAAAGGAACCTTTGTAGTCAGGTTGGCATGTATGTATTTGTGTGTCTGTGACACTTGCTTCGGTACACTGTAACTCAACAAGGGAAAGTTGGACAAAGCTTAAACTTGATATATA
>WURT03673089.1:0-17253 GCA_009936505.3 Holothuria glaberrima | reverse complement strand
TCGGGTTGGGCATACAAAATATCGATATCCAAAATGGTTGTTAACAGTCACACAGGTGACAACAATTCTTGAATAAGTCTTCACAATTATTGAATTTCACCCTTTTTCCATTATTGGGTATGGAAAAAGTTTTTACACATTTACAGTTATAAACAGTATTTTTATTTAGGTTTCTCAACCCAAGAATCTGGGAACCCTCATCTTTTCTTTTCAGGAGTGGTGTGATTTGTGAAATGAGATTTTTTAATATTTTTGCTTCTTTCTGTAGGAAAATACTTCTTTCCTCTTCAAATTTTGTGATAGGAGTTACTAGGCCTACTTATCCATTTGGGCAAGTTGGAGTAAGAGAGCTTGCCCTGGGCAATTGGGCACATGTCAGTGAAGAGCAGTGACAGAATTGGTCAGTATTTGACAGTAAATCAGATTATGGATCCAAGCAATTAAGTCTCATAGGTTTTTGTATCTTTGGAAAGTTGTCTTCAACTAAAAGTTGATTTTGATCCTTTCTCTTTTGAAGGCTTAGCACATCTGGAAGCTTTGGAGATATTATCCAATGAAAGCGAGACAAAAGTAGAAGCCACTGTTGGAAGTGGGGAAGATACAGCAATGGAATCACTAAAGACTGAGCTGATGGAGATTAAAGATGCCTTTGAGCTGGAGGATGTGGAATCTGAAGAGAATGGTAGTCTTTTGCTCTATTTGTTGAGATTCTTTCAACTGAAAAAAGTGCAGAAATTCAAAGTTGAATTAATGTACCCTGGTATCCTTATCCATGATTGGTTCTTGTCAATTATGTGGTGATATTTTGTTACTGAATTGTACAAAAAAGAAAAATAGATTGAAAGAAAACTGGAGAATGTTGCTGCAAAGGTTGTTATTTATGTAACTGATCTTAATTCAAAATCAGAATGACTTGGATGTCATTACAATCTAGCTCTATGTTGCAATTCTTTGCTACTTTTGTTAACTTTTGCTTACCATGACATGAGTTTGAACATTACACAATGAAATAGTTCTGTTCAAACTAGGAGTCTCATAGTGAAAATGTGATATAGCTCATACTGTAGGTATGATTTCCCTGATCATACCCCTGTGTCTTCTGTAAATTATTACATATGCCACAGCATCCTCATAAGTTGCTCTTCCCCAGTCATGCAGACAGAACAAGGGGTGGGGATGTTGAGTATTTAGTTAACATTGTAGTTTCCTCTTCACACCTGTTCTCACCTGCAAAAGGGGCCTCCAATATTTAATTTTAGCACACCTATTTAGTGTGTTAGGTATGAGAGGGATTCAATAAAAGACATTTGTTGCAAGATTGCATGTTTATTACCATGCCACCACACAATATTGTACAGGTCTGCATGTTTATTACAATGCCCACTCAAAATGTTGCACAAGTTTGCATGCTTATCAACCATGCCCACACACAATGTTGTACAAGTTTTCATGTTCATTACCCATGCCTACGCACAATGTTGTACAAGTTTGCATATTCATTACCCATTACCCATATCCACACACAATGTTGTATAAGTTTGTATGTTTATTACCATGCCTACATACAATGTTATACAAGTTTGCATGTTTATCATGACCGACTGCTTTGTCAAATGGTTAGAGTGTCTGACATGCACCCGGAAGGTTGGGGTTCCAATCCTGGCCAGGTCATACCAAAGACTTTAAAAATGGAACCTACTGCCATTGTGCTTGGTGCTCAGCATAATGGAGTAGGGAAAACAAGCCAGTGAGCCACAACTGGAAAAAAGGCTGTGGCTGGCCCGACTTGAACCAATTGGTTGGAAACTGAGCGGTAAAACCTCATCTAACTAACTAATTGCATGTTTGTTACCATGCCTACACACAATGTTTTAAAAGTTTGAAGGTTTATTACTGTGCTCACACCAGACTTGTAGTGCAAGTACAAACTCCCGAGTATGTGTCCGAGGCCTCAAGTACGAGTATGAGTATGAGTACAAAACCATGAGTACAAATACCTGTGCTTGATTTTCAAATTCTCTGAGTATGAGTACAGAAGAATGTACTGGAGTACAAATACATACTTGAGTACAACAAGTCTGGCCCATGGCTCACACACAATGTTGTAAATGTTTGTTTATTACCATGCCCACACGCAATGTTGTACAAGTTTGCATGTTTATTACCATGCCTACACACAATGTTGTACGCTCATCAATACTCTCCTGTTAAACTTTGATTGAACGGTGCAGGGTATACCTTTGCTCCTACTTTATTTCACTCAGAGTGGCAACTCTTTGGGCTGTCAATAGAACAGTGACGTATGTTAAATCAAGACAAGGGTTATGTTAGTGAGGAAGTCAAGCTGCAATTTTTGAGTTAAAATAACCATTTGCTCTATCTCTCAATTTTTTGCCAGTGTTGATCTAACCTCATTTACAGTCCAACAGTTGCTATAGGCCTGTAGGTGAAACTTGGGTATGACAAAGATTTAAGCTTTTGTAATAGATGATCTCAAAGTAATTATTGCTTGCAGAAATTGTTTGTCATGTGCTCACCAATATTGATAGTTAAAGCTATTGAAACATTTCATATTTTGATTTATTCAACCTACAGATGAGTCTGGAGATTTTGTAAATACAATCACAGAACACCTTTTCAGCCTCAGCATTGCAGCAACTCCAAACAAACTTAAAAAGGTACTTTGTGTAACTAAAATTTGTTAAGTATTGGGATGTTATGAATATGCAGGAGCTACCTGTTAGTGGCACACATAGCAAGTAAACCCCATGCTTGATGACTTTCTTTGGTGTGTCAGCATTTTACTAACTCACAAATGTGCTAAACAAGAGCTCTACACCCAATTAACAAAGGGCTTGAAAAAATGTACAAGATGTTTAGTGCTTCAGATATTTGTTCAGTAGAAGGGAAAGTCCACTTACTATGCTACACTCATAAGTGACAGATGGTACCTTGATCTTCAAACTTCCAGTCTGAACTACACAGCATACTTTTTTGTTTTTTTGAAGCAAAGTTTCTGTGTAAGACTTTTCTCATCACAAAATGGTAAATTGCAAATAAAATGTACAACAGTGCGAGTACAGTCACATGGGCCTTTCCTCTGATTATGTGTATGGATTACAAGTGGTTGTGAGCTCATGTGCAAACTTTTATGTCAGGAGCAATACGTTTTATCCGTTCATATATAACACCTACTGGCATTTAAATTTTTAAAATGTGCTGGGGTAGCATGAGTTTCAGCTGTAGAGTAATTATTTTTCAATGACTCCTCTCAGGTTCAAACTGATGCTCATAGCTGGTTGGCTGACTTGGAAGAAGAGTCTGATGAGAAAGAGAAACCCACTGCTAAGGTATGTACTAGTGTGTAAAATAAACTTGAAAAAGAAAAAAGATAGAATGAGGCTTGATGAACTCAGTTTTCAAATATTTGATTTGTATAAAATTTCCTTCCTCATTGTGTCATACTCTTCCTCTATGTGTCATTATGTGTAACTGCTCAGAAATGCCAGCAGGGTTTGCCTCCACGGCCTGAAAAATTTGGGGGCCACATGGAAAGTTTCAAGACAGCCGCTGAAGCGAGCCCTCATCATCCCTCACACCCCCTTCCCCTCGCTGACCTGCCCCCCCCCCCCCTACACACAGGACATGGCAAGTAAATATTACATAGGAAGGAAAGTTTAATTCCAGTTTAATGAACAGTCTTATTTTTCTGCTTTTCCTTTTTCTATGGTTGAATATATTCTCTGTGTTATTGCAACTCAGTCCTTCCACCTTTTGTGTGCATGAAGCTGTGCCAAAGGGACAAGATTCAGAAAAATTCATCTGTTTAGAAAGCGGAAGGCTTGCAGAAGGCTTAAGTTAGACATGTCAGGGGACACCTACCTTTAGCATGTTCAATTACAAGTCCAGTGTTGCACAGACTGCACATGCTAGAGGCCCAGGCCTATAGTATACTAAATTAATATAGTGCACACTGCTGATGGCTAGGCTATATAACATAAAGTACATGTTTTAAGCTATGGTAGTCTCAGAAAATAACTCTGGATTTTTCTCAAGCCTCTGTGTTTTGAGGTTCTACTCTTGCCGTGTCCCTTTCAGAAGTAATGATAATACCATTGAAATTGAGCATAATGTAAATGGATTACATCCAATAACATGGTAAATACTTAAGTATGGTAGCACTAGCACTGTACTGTTCACATTACATTAATGGTATAACTTGCTGTTCTGAGCACTGTATGCTCACAGGTGTAGCCTGTGTGAACTATATATGCAACTCTTACACATGACTGCGTGAGCTGTATATAACAGAACAATGCTTGTCATACAAATGCCACAAAACAAGCACTATAGAGCACTTAAACAGTTGCTTTTTCCTAATTGTTCTATTTGTATGTGAAAACAACCTACATAAGCAACAAAATTAAATAGCATGAACAACTGTTTTACACTGAAGTATGTTTTTCTTTAGGGAAACTCCTGATTCACAATTCAACTCTGGCTTTTGTTTGAATGGGACCGCAACAGTATGTAGGGCTGGAAACATTTTTCAAAATCATGAGAAAGCCGGATTTTAGGCTACATTCAGAAAATTGGCTTTCCTGGCTGCTGAGTAGCCAATTTATTACTTGTGAAGTGAAAAGGGTGCTTAAGTTGTGTTATTCAGCTCAACAGAGATGTAGAAAAAAAAATGAGATGTCATTTTCATTTTCTGCAGGATGGACAGTTTTCAGTGTCAGTGTTACACTGCTTATGTAGTACTGATGGCACTCATGGGCCACTCCACATTGTGTTAATAGTTGTAGACTTGCAATCTATTGTGATGAGTCTTTGTATTAGTGCTTCTCCAGGAATGAATCTTGACCCTCCTACACCCCTCAAGCTGAGAAGCTAGTCTTGGGACAGTCAGTGGAGGGCAGTTGACAGCAGGGTTAGTGGTTACCCTCCATATTTAAAGGTTCCAAAATATTGATACTGGACTCTTTAGACTGCCTGAGCAGTATGTCATTGGGGTCCAATGGCAATTTTTAAAGGGTCCAACCCAATTTTTCTAATTTACACGTAACATATGCATAATACACAAAGTAAACAATGCAGTGCGAGTAACGCCAAGTACACACTACATTTTTTCAGTGGGTTACTCCAGTGTGTACATTATGAACAAGTCGGAGCTTAGGGGAATTCCAACTGCTCTAATAATGCATGTTTGTACTGGAGTGAGCGGAGGAGATCGAGAAATATATGATGGTTTTGTATGGTTTTGAACTAACTGATATTTTTTTTATTCTGGCTTGGATTGTCCCAATGCTGAGGAAGGGAGTGAGAGGCACTGAGAGCAGAGATCCTTGCGCATCCAAGGTTTTCTTGTTGGACCCAAATACGAACCTAAGGGATTTATTATGTGTCGCACTGTGAAAGAATGGGGTCCATGACATGCAGACGTGCATAGATCGCGAATCCCGGTTGAAAGTATGCTGCTTTGCACATTGTGAATAAAGTCAAGATTTCCATGCTTAGAAAGATAAGTTCAGTGCCCATTTCTCCCAAGTATTTTGGACAGGTATGATATTTTCAGTTAACAACAGAAACCAAGAGCATCATTTGTAACTGAAAAAAATGTGAAGGTGAAACTGCTTTACATTGTTGTGAGGTGCTTAAATACCCTTCATAGATCCTTTTTCATTTCCTTGTAGGAGATTCACCAAAAAGCAATGGAAGTACTTGCTGACTTAACAGCTAGGAGCATTGAACAATTTCACAAGACAGGTGAACTTTTGCTACTGAAACAAATCACAGAAGAAAACAAAAGTCCTATTCAACAAGCCACAAGCCTCTCAAAGTAAGAATATTTTATGTTTTTGCTGAAGAAGAAGTGAACTTCTCAGACAAATATCCCTCTTTTGTAATTTTTTCAGTAATTTGACTAAAGCTTAGAAACATACAGCCATCAGGTTAGCTGTGTATATGTTTGTTTGATGGAAACAACAGGCTTAAAAGAAGGGTTTGGGCTTAAATGAAGTTTTGATGTGGTAGAGGGTACTAATCTGCATTGAAATCTGATGTGTGGTTGTGATATATGGGCAGATAAATTTTTGACAGTTTCTAATTAAATTGAACTTGAAGCAACCACAAAATTTTTTGTGATGATGTGACAACAGAACTTCATTTTTTTTTGGCTCTCTTGTGGTTTTCTTAAGACTGAACAACCTACTTTCTCATCAGCAATCTGTGATATCATAATGTGAATGCATGAAAGTCATGAGACTTTACCAAATTCAGATTCCTCAGGGGAAGCTCATATCCCTATTATCTTCAAGATCAAAACAGTAGATTGAAAACCGAAGAAAATAAAGCATTTCATATCAATGTGAAGACATGTTATATAACCACTGCTTACATCAAGGACACATTAGGTCACACGACTGTAGTAACTTCATATGCTGATATCTTAAGGAACTACACTTCAGAACTGAATGAAAATTTCATTAGAATCATTAGATTTTGTTCCTCTTCCACATGTCAAAAATAAGGTTGTGCTTATAAGAACTAGGACTGTCTCGATACAGCAGAATGGCATCGTGATTATCGCTGTCAAAAGTATTGTGATATTGCCCAACAAAAATTGAACCTGTGAATGTATTTAATTTTACATTCGATACAATTTCAAACTCTTAATTGCTTGATTGTTTTTGTAACTATTCTGTTTGTTTCAGCAGCATGACATGTATTTGAAAACATGAAAAACTGCAATAAATGTTAATGAATGTTGTTAAAAAACAAAGAGCATTCGTTTGCTTTTACTTTCTTCTATTTTGATATCATGATACTTTAAGCATATTCATCATCATATCGCAGGGAAACTAGTGTGGCAATTATTGATGAATCATGACAGCCCTAATTAAAATTCTTCTGTAAGTATAGCTGGTACACTCACATATTTTTGAAGATTTGATTTCAGGGATTTCCTGTGTTGAAGATCATTTTGGTTTTCATACAACACCAAGAAATGATAAATAAGATCATTATGGTATTGGATTAATTCTGGAAGTTCACAATTTATAGAACTGTACTTACAGCGTTTACTTTGGTTTTGTTCATCTTTAGACTGACGAGTGTGCTTTGTGCAGAAGTCAGTTTTGTGGCATCAAAATTTAGTGAAAAACTGAGTAGACTAGCAGCAACCTCCCCTGATGCTGAAACTGTTAATGGCTACATCACAAATATATTCTTAGAGGTAAGAGAAAAACTGTCCTGCAGTAAATGCACTTTTTATATAATGAACACTGTTAAGGTGTATGAAAGTGTAAAACAGGAAGAAATTTCATTAGACAGTAAATGTATTTCATAATAAATTGGTATAAGAGATCTATTTCAAACATTTGATGTCAGTAAAATATATCCCACAAAAATGTAGCCAGTCCTTTTAATAGGTCAGAAACTTTGGAATAAATTACCTTTTGTAATAATAGTAAATGTTCTAATGGTCACTGACTAGCCTCATTTAGTGTGGAGTCACAAGTTTGGAATGATGAAAATTAATTGATAATTTCCAGTAGAAATTCCCATTGGGGCTTCTGTGTTCCACATTCCGTTAATTAAACAATCTGAGTGGGTTTCAAATGATTTTTAACAAGCAAAGGGGTTTTTAATTGGAGAAGGCTTATTCAAAGGAAAATTTATAATTTTATAAATCCCCTTGCCCAATATCCCTTAACTATGGGGACCTTCTTGTACCCATTGGATTCCTCCAATGGATTCTCTTTGAGCCTAAATAGTTTTCAAAGGGTTATCCCCCCAAGAACCACAAAAGGAACTTACAGCTAGCTGGAAAGATCATTCTTTTTAAACACACATAAAATGTACAATGAAGTAGGAAATTGATATTTTATTCCATGTTTTGGAATGGTCTGACCAGTTTGTAAGTTCATCTACAGCATTTTCTTTTACCAAAAATTTCAAATCGATGTACACATTGCAGTAATTTTACAAAAGTTTACATCACAAAAAAACTTAAATGGTCTTGAAATTAGATTTTTCATAAAATGAAACATTGCAGAGGGTCATTGCACCACATCCTTGCAAGTAACATGTTTATGGCCACTTAAATGTGCCTGTTTGTAAATAGAATCTGCACAGTCATAAAAGGTAATGTATGTAGTGCAAGTCTGCTGTGCTTTTGGATTTTTTTGTCTGTTTCTGGCCATTTTCACAGTTTTATCTGCCCCTTACATAATTCTATTAAAACTGGCAGAATGTCATTTTTTATTTGAAGTGAATAATTCCAAAAAAAGTTACCTGCTTTCTTTATTGACAGGCTTCTAACAGTACTTCTTACATTCAAGATGCATTCCAGTTGTTACTGCCAGTGATGCAGGTGGTGGCTATAGACAAAACAGATCCCTCACAATGATCCCCTCACTCACAATTTGCTGCAACTAAACATCGGTAAACTCCTGAAGTCAAAAGCTACTCCATCTGTGTAAGTCAGGGTGTTATTTTGGCATGGGAGACTACAGTTTATTAAACTGATTCTAGTTTGGTTTTGTTTCCCATGTACTTACATGCTCTACATGGTCTTGTATATGTAATGTATAGTTAAGGCATCTGGTGCCTGTTAAGTACAATACTCTTCCTCCTACAGGAATTGTGTGCAGACTTTTACATTTCATATCTTGTAAAGTTTACAATACAACTCATTGTGATGGAGTTATTAGGTCCCGTACTTGATCGGTGTACTCCTGTTGTCAGGTTGGGTATCCATGAACATTGTATTTTTAGGGGTTATGTAGGTGAGTTGTATTGTAAGTAGCACACAGGATAGGCAGTGATCCTAGGAGTGATGCAAGATGTCAGGAACACTGTAGAATCACATGGATAGCACTGTGTTAAGATGATACATACTACTTAAAGGATGATGTTATGGTGTGAAAGAAATTATTTCTCAAAATTCAAGTGGGAGAACCAAATAAGACTCACCTTGTTTTCAGTTAGAAGTCAAAGCAGCGTCCTTCCTCCTTTCCACCCAGTGACATGCACATAAAAAGAGGAGGGTGGGGGTGGGAGAAGGGAGGGGGGCTAACATGTACTCAGTCAAAGGGTATTTTTAAGGAGTCAAGTCAAATTAGAAAGAAAAGGGATCTATAGGAGAAATTTGTAGTTTTGTGAAATTCCATATGCCATCACTGTTCTGCAAGAGGATTTAAATGTTTTCAAAGAAAACCAGATGGTACCTGCTACCATTTTGTTTTAAGGTGTGTGTACATTTTGTTTCGTGCAGTCATGTACCCCAAATTATATATCTGAAATAGATGTACATGCTAGGTTTTTGTGGAAACACAAAAATACACTCAGCATCCTCCCAGAGGTGGACTTGGGGCATTACGTGATATCGCCCTTACTCAAATCGCCTACCACTGAACAGTGCAAAACCCGACCTCTTGCCGACAAGTCGGGATTTTACGTGATGTTCACACCTACAGATTATAGCCACTGGGATGCTTGTCAGGTTTTATAATATTTTTATTGATTTTTTCAAAATTTTAAGCTATAATCTGTAGGTGCGAACATCAAGTAAAATACCCACTTTTCAACCAGAGGTTGGGTTTTGCACTGTACAGTGGCAGGCGATTTGAGTAAGGGCAATTTCACGTAATGGGCAGCATGTGATCTCTTGAAGAAACCGCAGTGCTACCATAAGGACTTTTTGATATTACTCTCTTGCACACACAGACCAGTTTCATGTGTGGCAATGGCTTAGGACACATCTGCTGCAGATCCAGTTTTTTAACCATCTAAATGTAAATTATCAGACAGATAGCATAACAGCACAAGGAATATTTGTAACATCAGGTACTGGTTATATTGGTGCGACATCATTAGTCAGTTGTTATTGTATCATGTTAAGCAGGATTAATTTTGCTTCTGTAACTTGTTGTCATTATATAAAATAATATTTTGAAGTCTGGTCAGTAGTCTGGTGATAAAGCCTAAACAAGTAGCCGCAATGCTTACAGGATGGTGGGTTGGGACTTGAAGATAGAGCATGAAATAAAGGTTGTCATACTATAATGAGAATAAAGAGGGAATGATTAAAAAAAAAAACAAAAAAAAAAAAAAAAAAGCTTAGAAACATTATATGCATCCTTTATTGTGTTGTAGAGAAAATTGTATTGCATCACATGTTGCACAACATATCACCCCATCCAGGATATGTTGCTCTTTCCACTGGTCTTCTTCCCCACAGAAACATTAGCAAATAAGTGTGAAATTGAAACACGTACTGAAGGTACTATTTTATGTAACTCTGCTTGAAATTAAGGAATAAATTGCATTTGGCGGACTATTATTGGTCAATAAACAGTGGAGACTCCAAATTTGACAAAATAATGGATGAGGCGAAGCCAAGTCTGTTATGTTGCATAATTTGGAGTTGAGATAGTTTATGAGACCATAATAGTCTGACGAATGTAGTTTATTCCTATTCTACCACCGAAAATGTGTAAAAAACTTCATTTTCATCAGTTTTATTTTACTAACTGCATGTTGTAGAATAACAGGTCAGTGTTTAACCAATCACAATGCAGGATTCTCAATAACAGATGCTAGAGGTGGTAGAATTAGTGATCAACATAGAAGGTAATGTTGAAGGTGTATTTTTTCTTTAACTATTTATATGCGAGACACCTGTCATTATACAAGTAGAAGGTATAGTAATAATTTGTTTAATTTGAGACTTTTAAAAAATAGGAAGGATTATGGATATAGTGGAAAATTTCCTGTGATATTTAAATTTATTAAAGTTTAAAGTTACTTAAATCTCATCTATTTATTTATAATATGGTAAATTCAAAAACAAAGAAAAATATTTCCATAAGTATGTACAAAAGTACTGAACTTTGAAGTTAGTTAAGTGCATTTTTTCTACATTTACTCTTGCTGTTGCAAAAACTTGTTTTGTTCATATTGGGGCAAATCCTGTATGCTTGTACCATTGTGCACATATGCTTCTGTGAAGGTTACCAAATATGGGATGAAAATGCTTTCATGTGCTGGAGAGTCTTAATTTGACCACTATTAGGTCAGTTGTACACTATTTTTTCTATGTGCTGCTTATAAGTTATGCTGGCTTTACTGTTTTATGTTTTTTTTTTTTTTTTTTCTTTGCAAGAGTCACTGAAACATTAAGTTTGGAGAAGAAAATGGCAAGGTACACTGCAATAAATGAAATGTGCACAATACCAATTGATCTGATGAGAGTATCTTAATGAAAAAGCCTTCCTGTTCAAATTCTATCAAATATTCAATAATTTATTTCATTTGAAAATTTAAAAAATTGCTATCACTAGTAAATGTGAATTAATGGTCACAATTGGTTTGCAGAATGGAAGCAATTTGTCAAACTGTGCTGTTTATACATTGGAGACAAATATGTTGATACGAGTGAAAGAGATATTGAAAGACAGACCTTACTGAAATATAAATTATTTATAGTTACAGACTATCCTCATATATGGCTCTAGCTAGGTTAGGTTAGATGAGGTTTACGGCTCAGTTTGTAACCAAATGGTTCAAGTCGGGCCGGCCTTTTTTCCAGTTGTGGCTCACTGGCTTATTTTCTCAACTCCATTGCTTATGCTGAGCACCAGGCACGATGGCAGTAGGTTCCATTTTTAAAGTCTTGACCCGGCCCTGCTCTAGCTAGGATATGGTATTCAGATTTTACAAATGTGTATTAATTGCCATTCAAAGTCCTGCACAAGTTTCTCTTCATTATTAAAGCAAGGTTTGCTGGGGCGATACCCTCTTTATCATATATGAAATTTCTGTGATTCAGCTGCAGCTATCACATGGAAAAAGAAATTACTTGATTCATTGAATTCAAAAATAGGTACACAGAGACATACTTGTACTACAGGCTTATCATTTTAAAGAGTGTTGGGCTTGAAAAAGATAACTAAAATATATTTGTATAGCACTGCCAGAGCTAGAAATTTGGGTAGGTGTACAACATAAAAAGTAATTTCTGTAGTCATGCAGGCTGGATGGAATCACAAATGTCATGGAGAAAATGAGTTTAACAAAATGATGAGGCCCATGTGATGATAATGATGGAGATACATCAGTTAGATGATGAAGTCACAAAGAAAGGGACTCAGTTATACATGAATATCAACTCAAAACTTTCTCTGAATATGATTTACTGTAATATAATGATGTAGAGAAATCAAAATACTTTGTACTGTAGTTGTTATTTGGTGACTAGATCTGTCAAAGGCTGGATGATGAAAATGTTTCAACTAAAAGCCTCTAATTTATTAGATTTCTTTGGATACATTTTTCCTTGGGATGAAATGGGGCATTTTCAAGATTGTTTGCTGAAAGGACATTAGAAATGACCACATCATAATCAAGTGACAAAATGAAAAATGTTATAATGCACAGCTCTGCATTTAATGAAGTGACAGCAGCCATTGTACCACCATTGCAATGTAGATGTAGGCT
The DNA here is from genome assembly GCA_009936505.3 of Holothuria glaberrima. NCBI lineage: Eukaryota > Metazoa > Echinodermata > Holothuroidea > Aspidochirotida > Holothuriidae > Holothuria > Holothuria glaberrima. The sequence goes on along the minus strand of WURT03673089.1, from coordinate 4,752 downwards.
ACAGTAGGAGTCAGATGATCTTTTTACATGTACAAAGCTATGTTAGCTATATCCTACTCCTGGTGAACACTTGAGACTGCTCCAAAATCCTCTTAGAGATAGACAATTGAAGGAGAATTAATTGGCTTTTCATTAGTATTTTGTGGATTTCATCCAGTGAATATTAACTTATGTACTGTACACAAAACTTATCAGGTCAAACAAAGTAAAGAAAACACTTCACAATTTTTGTGATGGTTTCATTCATTTCTGTTGTGTATTTCTCAATTTTATTGATTTTAGAAGTTTTACTGGGTAAAAGATTATAGTCACGGAACACACAAGAGGCTTCAGTGCAATTTTACTACAAAAGATGACTGCATGGTGTGCTTGATACATTTGTCTCCATTTTGTAGGCAAAAGAAAAAGCAAAAGAAAATAAAAGTGCTGATATGTTTTATCTCAACCATACTCCCAAACTGACTTATTCCCAAAGTCGCTTATTGTACAACACTGTAGGGCTTTATGTAATCTGCTGAAACAAAGAAGGCAAAGTGACATTTTGCAGAAAATTATTACAGCACTATGCAAAGTAAGGACAAAGGTATCCAGAAGTAATAAACGGCTTTCAGGACATCATGAGGTAAAGTCTATGAACCTTAACGACTATGTACCTCCAAGACTTCAAAATTGTTTCAATTCTTGCTGACATAATCTATACGATTTAACACATTTTTTAGATGAGATATACATGGTATTTTTTACACCCATTGTGTTATACAGCTGGAAGGATCTGGTCAATTATACATAACATGTCTAATTGAAGGGGAACTGAGCTTGTGACATCAGTGTCACAGACTTTGAAACAAGGCAAATCGCATCATCCCAGACAATTCCAATTCTCCCAACTGTGCAACTTGTAGCTCCTCCTATAACTGTAGCTCCTCCTGGTGTATACAAAAACCTACAGTATTTTAGTGCTGAAGGCCGTATCCAGGTGAGCATACAAGGCTACAATGTTTAAATCAAGCACTCTCTCTGCTTTGTGTGGAATGTGAGCTACTCTCCATCTTTTGAAGTTTCAAACTTTGGCTGTCAATCAAAGAGCAGTCACCAACTGAGAATTTTGATACCCACACAATAAAAAATAAACTTTTAGGTGACAATTGTCTGGCTTTAACAATGAGTTGGAAGTTGTCTTTGATATTTTTTTACCAGCTATCAGGAGTCTATCAAATGTTCTTACCATATAACTACCATCTAGTTGCAACAGTATCTTTTTACATAATACAGGCAAAACCATGAAAGGGTTGTTCTGGGTGATGATTTGAGATAGTTGTATTATCCTGATAGTAAAACTTCTTGAGAATCCATACTGATGATTACATTACATAACAGCACTTTCACTACTGAAATTTCATATCTCGACCTACAACAAAGATCATCTCAATGTATTTCAACCTTCTACTGTGCCATTACCCAACCTCCCACCTCTCCCCCAAGTAAACCCCCTCCCAGTCCCCCCCCCCCCAAAAAAAAGTACTCCCATTCACATATGGCATCACTGCAGCACAGTGTAGGGTGTCACTCTCCTCTGAAGAAAGAGCAACTAAATTGCATGAAAGTGCAATATCTGAGAGCAATAGTATCCTAATAGTGTTTTTTCAACTTTTTGACCTAGGTTAGAGGCACAGAGTGATAAAACTATGGAAATTCAAAAGCATGGTAAAATATAGGCTAGCTATACAATTACCAAAAGCTAGCGATATGTGCTATAATTTGTGATTTCCAAAAATATTTTGCACCAAGTTATATACACTGTCAGTACTTTTACATTTGAGGGAATTTCACAACTCTTTCCTTGGAATCACCATATACTATGTCTATTACACGTATCTTCCAGTGCATTTATTCTATAAATAGTTACTCTCATACCTCAACTTTGTCTTCTGCCAGTTCTTTCTTTACATAATCACAGTTGAAAGAAAATGCAGCTTACGTTGAGGCCAAATAAATCATTATACTCATATAAAATATTATGAAGTGGAGTGTTGCACAGTGTTTTTTCTCCTGTTCATCCTAAAACAATTTGTAAACTAGATGGTCTGTAATTGCAGGCAAGCACAGATTGAAACCACTGAAGATGGTATGAAACGAAGAGAAAAAGCCCAAATATTTGCACCATGTGATTTCAAGTCTCGATCGAGTATTAATAACAGCTGTACATAAAAGTAGCAGTGGGCTTACCATGCCCATTTCTCATGCCAAAAATGTTCTGGAGCCAAAGCAACTTTACACATTATGTAAGAAACGTATTTAAGACTTTCCTATACTATGACAATGCTGCACAAGAGGAAGCATGAATTCTTCAGTATTTAATAACTCCAGTCTACCAAAAGAATGTCTCCTCCACTTCTTTGCCTCCCCCTCTCTCATATCCCTCCCTCCCTCCCTCCCTCTCACCTCATATCCTCCTCTCCAACTTCCCCTCTCACACTCCCAACTATCCCGGATCTATGATAATGCACACAGACAGGGCCACACGAGTCTTAGTTCAGTTTTTTTGATAAATCTCCTTCATACCAATGACATCCTTCCACCATGAGTTCCATCCCTTTCTGCCATTACCTTGCTCCCTTACGGAACTTGCTTGGAGGCTTTTGTAGCTGCAGGGGTTTGCCAGTTGTGGTTGTACCAAAAGTAGTACCTGAAAAGATCAAAAGATGATATCTGCAATGTTTACAGTGTTGTGGATTCATGAGTAGAGGACAGAAACCATCAATTTGATGCAAAAGTGGTCAATGTTTACTTATATGCAAACAAATAAAATAAAAATTCACTTTGTCCTCATTAAAAGAATATTAAAAAAAAAAAAACACAAATGTAACATTAAAACTTGTAACACAATTTCAACTGATCTACTGAAAGATATGTTGTATGTGCTAGCTACGACAAATCAGCTCTGGCTCTTGGCAAATGTTTGATTCATCCAAAATTATATTGTGCATTGCAACAGGATCCCCAGTCTGGAAACATCGTTATGTGCTGCTGTTTGTTATAAACTGACACATAACACAACAGGAGGTGTACAATTATTCTTTACTTTGTACAGTATGCACTATGCTGAACTGCTTTCCAAATTAATGCTATTATGCATAAATGGGACTACTTCAACAGGGTCAAACATCATCCACAAGCACAGGTATGACTGCTTCCCAGAAAACTTTATCTAGCTACATCTGTAAGAAATTCTAAACAGTTAACATGCCTTGTAGGAAAGTACACAAAAAGTTGAAATTTAATAGGGAATGGAAGCAATGGTTCACAGAGAAAAACATGAAAATATGATTCATTCATAAGAGGCAGAGAGGTTGAGAGGCCATTTTACTGTATAGTATGAGGCAGTTGGAGGAACCAACCTGTGAGAAACAAATTGGAAGTACTGGCTAATAATGGAGTACCAAGCTGATGAAATTTCATTATATGATAGGTGCACAGCTGACAAGATGGGTAAGATGATTGATGAAATCATTTTAGATGATGCTGTAGTATCAGCCAAGTGGAAATATAAGTATAACAAGGGACCAGTTTCTGAACACCATGGTCATGATACGTACCATCATGGTGGTACCATAGTGTAGTGGTACCACACTGTACTGCACTGTACTGTACTGCACTGCACTGAACAGGACTTTACTGTACTGTACTATACTGCACTGGACAGTACTATACTAGACTGTACTGAATTGTAGTGTATCTTTGATTTCCCATGGCTTTTACTATAAACAGAACTGTGAAAACATTAACACACAAACAAAAGACAATGCAAATACTGTATGTCAGGCATGAACTGGAAAGAAGTCAACACTGACAGAACATGAAAATTTCCATGCAATGAATAATCAGGGTATCATTGAAATATCAAATAGTACTGCACATGAGTATCTTGAAGGGAAAGTCTTCCAGCAAGTCAAGAATATATTTCTAAACCTATAGCAATCAAATGACAAAGACTACAAAAATGCCAGTGTGAAAGCAAATTATTTCATGTTGTAGAAGAGGCTAGTGCAGTTCTCATATATAAAAATGAACATTGATGACACTACACACCAGGTGTTTTATTTTGAATTTTTATTTTTTTTAATTTGAATCAATTTTCCTTTTTCATTTTTCATGCCATCTCATGGAACAAACATACAACATTACTTCCCACAATTATGCTCAGTTTGCTGATTTGCACTCTTCTTCTTAAACATGGAACTATAGTGCAAAGCCAACTTATTTGCATGCCAGCTGAAATTTTTCATGTATTGAGTTAGTAAAACTTTCTGGTAAGGTCTTTAGTGAAAACATCAAATTTACTACAGTAACTGTTTTTTTAATTCAGGAATGAGTCTTTTCAGTTGTTAGATCCTAAATTCTCAACCTTTCTCTACCCACTGGGTCAACTCGGACAATTGACAAAAAAGTTGACCAAAGATATCAACAAGGACATTATTCTCACCATGTTTTGGGCTGCATACAGTAGGGAAGGACACTGGTTACTCTTTGTCAAAGGTAGTCAGAAATAGCACTGTGGGACTTGTCCTTGCCTGTTGGAGTCTGTTTATAGCAAGACTTTTTTATTATTTACGTTCATTCCAAAAATGTTGAAAACCTATTTAATTAGTTGCTATAATCCTTAACTAGTTGTACATTTGTTCTATCTCCTCCCTTTCCTCTTCTCACCTATGTTCCTGCTGTAAATACTGACTTTTTCTGTAATTTAGTTTT
>WURT03673078.1:4341-17253 GCA_009936505.3 Holothuria glaberrima | reverse complement strand
TAGGCTAACTTTGAATGTCTTCAAGTGGACATACGCTAACTTTGAATGCCTTCATTGTTAACTAGTGAAGTTATTTTTGACATAACTATAAAGGCTGTAAGACCAAACAATGGATGTTGTGTCAGTGTCAGTGCCACAATCACCTACACAACACCTTAATGAGACAATTTCCTGCTGTTACATGGCCAGAAAACTTTTGGAAGGGTTTTAAATTCATCTGTAGAGTAACCTCTATCTTTTGATGATGGAGCTAATTCAGGCTAGAATTTGAGAAAAATCCGGCTGGATTTCTCCAAAGATCCAACCGGAACAGGATATTTTTTCATTATCCGGCCGGACCGGATATCCGGTGCATCCCTAATTTTGACAGCTTAAGGGTTTTTGGTTTCAAAAATTTAAAAGAGCAAAGTCACTGAACCAACCTACCTATAGTCAATACCTACAATGCCTGTAGGCCTACTACCATTCTGTGCATGTCCTTTGTTTGATTAGGTTTCTCTTACTGGAACATGTAATGATGATAAAAATGGACAAAATTTGGCTAATTTTGACCTACCTTAAGGTAATTTCGTCCACCCCATTGAAAAATATGCAAATTTAAGGTGAAATGAATTTTGCATGGGTCATGAGTGGTCATCACACATGGTGATAGCCAATGTTGTGATAGAAGTTACATATGAAGGTAACTGTTTTACATTTGTTGTATGGTCATTAATTATATTACTAAAGAGTAAAATAATTCAAATTACAGTACTTTCCATGATATTTATGCCAGTCAAAAACTACGTTGTAGAAAATAGCCTGTCACATTGAAAAGTGTTGTGTGAATTTCAACCTCCACACAAAGTGAGGGCAGTAAAGATTTTGGGGCAGGTTCTTTTCATGACAACATCCCAACAACCCATATCTATATGGTTATCAAATTTGACCACTTTATAATTAATTGGGTGGGTGTAAAGATATGAAGAAGGGAGCCAAGTGGCTTATCAGCCATTTTAAGAAAACCTAATTTTGAAACGAATTTGAACCATTCTGTTTTCAGGTTTGGATTTTTTGTATTAAATGCTTAGCTTGGGTCAAAAGTTGGGTTATTTTGAACTACCACTTGTTCAAAGTACTGGTGGTAAAGTCACATTTACTGTTGTTCCTTCAAGAAATTGAGATTTTGCAGATGTGTTCATGGTAGACAGAATTACCCTGGTGGTCGAAGTTCCCCCAATTTACCCTATAGGCCTAAAGCTTTTTGAGTAATATATCACCAATGTTTGCTATAGCCTATCAAGCTAAATATTAGGCTATAACAAGGTACTGTAGGCCTACTGTAAAATGGCTTGAGCGGTCTTGATTTTAGGGAGGGGAATGAGGGGGAGGGCAAGTGAAATTCAACGTGTTAATAAGAGATATTTATATAATAAAATGCAATTATTTGTTAGATATGTATGAAATCTAGGATATCTGGATATAGGCCTCCGCCTGTAGGGTAAAATGGGGGTTTTAGAACGCTTAAGGGTGTTTGGTTTAAAAAATTAAAAAAAGCAAAGAAATTGAACCAACTTAGGGCCTAGGCTACCTTTGGTCAACACCTACTGTACAATGCCTGTTCCACCATTCAGTGTATGTCCATTTTTTGTTTTCTTTTTCTGGAATATGTAATGATGATAAAAGTGGTCTAAAATTGGCCATTTTCAACCTACCTTTGGGTATTTTCAACTGCCCCCATTGAAAACCATGCTTATTCAAGGTATAATAAATTTTGCATTGGTCATAAGTGGTCATCGTGCAAATGTTGTAATAGAACTTACCTATGAAGGTAACTGTTTTACATTTGGTATATGGCCATTAAAATTAATCAAATTGTAAAAGTTTCCATGATTTTATACCGGTTGAAAACTAGGAGGTCGAAAATAGCCAGTCACAATGAAATGTGGTGTGCAGTTTTCGACCTCCCCTCTAAATGAGGAGAGTAACAATTTTGGGGCAGGTTCTTTTCGTTACAACATCCCAACAACCCTTATCTATATATCTAGGTTATCAAAGTTGACCACTTTTTAATTAAGTTTATTGAAGTAAAGGTATGTAGAAGTAAGTCATGTGGCTTACCTCCCATTCTAACAAAACATGATTTTGGAAAAAATATATACGCATTCAGTTTTCAGGTTTGAATTTTTCATATTAAATGGTTAGCTTGTGTCAAAAGTTTGGTAATTTTGAATTGCCACTAGTTCATACTAATGATGGCAAATACATTTTTACTGATTGTTTCTTCAAGGTATTCAAATTTGGCAGAAATGTTCATGGTGGTCGAAAATACCCAGGTGGTTGAAAACCCCCCATCTTACCCTTATATATATGGGCCATTCAGTGCAAGGTTTTTCAGTATATACTGTATTAGGAACAAAAAAAGGCTTTGTCAGAAATATTGATTTGTGTACAGCACAAAAGCCAAAAAAAAAAAAAAAATGATATGAGTGGATGAGAAATTACTTGCAGGCGGTTGAGAACAATTTTTTTTAGGCCTTATTATCAGTCTCAAAAGATATGGCCTTGAGAATTAGAACTTTGGTCTCAGCAACAACCTGGATGTTGTTCACTATGTCATGACGTGTATTTTTTTAATTTTCTTTAGGTTCTTGTTTGGAAGGAGATAGATTATGGAACTATGAGTGATGCGGAAAAGCAGCTCTTGGTTTCAGAAGTTAATCTCCTCAGAGGCATGAAACATGAACACATCGTGCGCTACTATGACAGAATTGTAGACCGATCAACTACCACTATCTACATCATCATGGAGTTCTGTGAGGGTGGTGATCTGGGATCACTTATTTCAAAGTGTAAAAAAGACAGGTATGACCTAAGATAATAGTGAAGAGGAAGCAGGATTCTAAGTTACATAAAAGATGGGGCTTGTAAGCACCAATTTTTGGGGAATGTTAGGGTTTCACCTTAGGTGACTTTACTAAAGGTTAGTTTGGGCTTCCTTTTTCAATTTTTGTCCCAAAAAACCTACTTCATCCAAGTTTTATACTTTTTTGAATGAGAGAAGAAACATAGAATGACATCTTAAAGTTATTGGCAAATGTGTTTATTTATAATTGGAAACTGGAAACAGTGCTGAGTATCAAAAAATGACACCAGCAAAATTCTTACTTTTGTCCTACATTTGGTCCCCAAATTCTGCCCGTTTCCTGCTTTGTGAAAATTTTAATTCAACTGGTATCCTTTGTTTCACCTGGGTCATTTCTTAAGCCTGAATCTTCACCTTAAAAGTGGTCTCTAATCTCTAAAAGAGAATGTGAATGTGAGGGGGGTTTCCTACCCTTCAGGTGTAATTTGTTGTGTTTTTAAGATAAACTTCAATAGCAAAACAAAAATTTTGAACAGGGACATCATCAAGTAATTTTTTTAATGTCATTTTTTTTTTAATTTTGAATACATTTCAAAGCACCATGAAAAGAAGACATATTTGTTGTATCCTCAACTTATCTTTTCTCATGCCTATGGTTTTACAGAAAATATTTAGAAGAAAGCTTCATTTGGAAAATTTTGAAACAAGTGACTTTAGCTTTGCAAGAATGTCACAAGAGAGTGCAGGGTAAAGCAATCATGCATAGAGACTTGAAACCAGCAAATGTATTTCTGGATTTGGACCACAACGTCAAGCTTGGAGACTTTGGGTTAGCCAGGGTTCTCAACCATGAGACCAGTTTTGCAAAGACCTTTGTGGGCACACCTTACTACATGTCACCTGTAAGTTGAAAACATGAAATACCAATAACAACAACAAATAAAAACATTCAAAAGAAAAAAAGAAAGACCAAGTTTGTTTGAAAAGTTTGTTTGAAAATCAGTTGATTAAGTATCAAGTTTATAAATATGAATGAGGTGATTGAACCATCTTTCACTTTTTTCTGTTATATATATTTGCCAAATTATCCACATTGTGGTTTTATATCGTCTTGCTGAGTACAATATGGTGAAAGATTTTTTTGAACAATCATAACATACATGGTTCACTGCATGTGTCCATGGTGGATGGTTGGTCCCCTACGGGCCATTTTTAGTGCTAACAGAAAGCAGTGTAATTCAAGCATAGTACATGAGAAATTATTGTGTGACACTTACTGCTGCAATGAAGCCACCCTTCAACTCACACCCAGTCACCCCTCCATCTGGGACTCACTTGTAAGAATTGCTTGTACTTAGTTCCTGTCTTCCCCTTTTTTCCTCCACAGAAAAATATGGAAATTTTGAGATAGCATTCTGAAGATTCCTAATGAGCAATTTTATGTAGTGTTAATAAACAGATGAAAAATTGGTTTTGACAAAATGAAAGTAGTTCTCACTGACACTGTGTTCACCTTTTAACTTTTCAGGAGCAAATGAATCACTCTTCTTACAATGAAAAGTCTGACATCTGGTCTTTGGGTTGTTTGTTATATGAATCCTGTTCTTTGAGGTTTGGTTTCATTGTTATTCTTTTTGTATTTTTACATTTTCCTTTCATTGAAGGTTTAGTTTAATGACAGAAACCGAAGTATACTCAATAATTTGGAAAGTTCCTCATGGCTTTGTACAAAGAATGAGAGGATTAATAGGAGGGACTTTGGAAGTTATTGTCTTTAGTTCCAAAATAACCCCCATTCCCTCAGACAATTTTCTTCTAGATAATTCCCAACCTTGACAATTTCCCTTGGACATCTTTCCATACCAGATATTTTGAAATTGTCTAGGGTGGAATTTGTCTGGGTGAGAATTGGCCCAGACTAGTTGACCAGGTGGAAATTATTTGGGAAAGTTTTCTGGTCATAATTGTCATTAACCAGAAAAAGACCTGTATCCCTGTGTAATGGTGCAGTCTTACAGATAATGATATACATATAAATATAACCTATTTAGAATAATTTGAAGATTGTAAATTATTTGCAGATACAGTTTTTTGTATCTTAATAGTTTACAGTATATATCAAATGGAGTTCATTGCATGACTAGTGCAGACCAGGACTGGAAAAAAAAAAGTTCACTTCCCAGGAAGTGAGTCAAATTTTCCTCAATTTCTACCTTATTTTCATGTACAACAGTACAAAAAAAGGTGAACTTCCCTCCATTAAGATATGTTAGTTAGTTAGATGAGGTTTTACAACTCAGTTTGTAACCAACTGGTTTAAGTCGGGCCGGCCACAGCCTTTTTTCCAGTTGTGGCTCACTGGCTTGCTTTCCCTACTCCATTGCTTATGCTGAGCACCAAGCACAATGGCAGTAGGTTCCATTCCCTCTAAATACTTAAATTTCCTGGGAAGAGACTCCCAGCTTCCCAACTTTTTCTGCGCATGAGTTTAGACTATCGGCTAATAATCAATGAATCCTGGGTTCAAATTACAAAGTGTCTGAGGGGTTTGTACTTTCATGTGAATTTCCTTTGCCATCCAGAAAGATCTGTTAAGTATATTGTGCACTACATGTATGCTTAGGCAAAGTAACCGCATTCTACTTCAAAGTGAAGTCAAGTAGTGTCTCCACATTCCTTGGAATTGCAACTCCTGGTAAATTTGCAATTCTGTCAAAATTTTGACTTGAATCACATTTTGGAGTTTTTATATACTGTATTTGTGTTCTGCCACCAATTTAATAAAGTATTTTAATGCAATATCCTTTTGTGTCTCTTTTGCATTCCATCACATGCTTTTCCTTCATTTGAAAACCATGATTATTTGATGTTGGCAGTACAGCTCCTAAGCCAGAGAGATGCATAAAGTGTAGGCCTACCGATTATTAATACTCACTGGATGGCTAGTAATTGACAAATTTTCATAGCTACTGCTGCTGTATATGGTCTTGTGTGACAGTTATGATTCATTTTTGAGCACACAACAACAAAGACCACAGGTATCCAACTCCAAAAATGTTGGAGTCCCCCCTTCCCGTTTGTGTGATGTACCCCAATGTAGTACAGTAGCTGTCTCCTGGCCTTCACCTGATATCACAAATTTTGCTCTGTAGCTCAGTTCTTTGAACCCTCTCTTTATCAATTGAAAGAACCATATACTCTTTCTTTCTACTTTTTTTTTATTTTGCTGTAATAAAGATTGAAATTTTGACAGATTTTTGAAAGTTGAAATTTCATATCTTCCTGGTTAGTGCTGACCAGGATAAAATATTAATTACCTCTGATAAAGGTGTCTAATAAGATAGCTCAGTAAATTTTTTGTTTTGTCCAGTAGGGCAATAAAATACATAATCTGTGCAATCTTTGCAACAAGTCTGTAATAATGGGAATGTTTTCTCTACCAACAGTATGACTAGTTGAATGATCCATGCTGTAGTTTATGAATTTTTTTTTGCAATGTTATGTTTCTTGACAGTCCTCCTTTCACTGCCCCAAATCAAAAGATTCTGGCAACTCGTATCAGAGAAGGAAGGTTCAGGCGATTACCATCTCAGTATTCTGACGATCTAAGCGATATCATTTCATCTATGTTACGTGTCAATGTAAGTATATTCTCTTCTTTTATCTTTATATATATTGTGCATTAAATAATGTCAGTTGTTGTCAGCTAAGATAGTATTGTAAACCACTAAAATTTACCTCGCTTTTTACACATGTGAGATGAATTTTGTGAAATTTGTTGTAAAAGTTATCAATCAACAAAAATACAGTATTAACAAAATGGTGCAAATGGAAAAACTGAGAGGTAGACAAAATATCCTTGTTGGAAACAAGTAGCCGGACAAAATGATGCAAACATTTCAGGAGTAGCATTTTTTATGTTGGTTTCTTGAAAGGTGGTATTGAGGAGGGGGATGAGGCTTCATGGGGAGTGGGGGGGGACTTATTAGCCGCTTCTGTAATGGTGTAATTGAAAAGTGATATGTGTTTTAAACTTAAAGCTAGCCTTCCTTGTAGTTATTGAATAAATGAAAATTGTATGAACTACACCCCCAAAGTTTCTTCTTGATGCAAGTATGTTTTGATGAAATTTCAAGTCAAGCAAGTCCAGTCTAATTTTTTTTTTGGGGGGGGGTGAGGGGGGTTAATGTCTTTACCTTTTATTGTACAGTGTACACTTTTTAAAAAAAAAATTATTCAACTTGTTGTCACTATAGCAAATTCTCCTTTAAAACATGATTTTATTTTCATGCCATCTATGATGCATCTAATTATATTCATGGTTTCTATGGCAATGTTTGGCCAACAGCCTATTCTGAGACCATCTATAGAGGAGCTTTTACATCATCCACAAATTCAAGCTCCAACCAAACCTCATGAGGATATAAGAAGAGTTAGCCCACCTTGTGCTGAAGCTGTCAGTGCCAGAGATGAACTCCTTAAAAAAGAAGAGGCTTTGAGAACAAAAGAGATGCAGTTGAATGAGAGAGAAGTAGAACTTGATGCGAGAGAAAAACGTCTAGAGCTGAGGGAAAACATGGCCAAAGAAAAATTGAGCAGGTCAGTATGGACAGGTTTCACTAGAAAGAAGGTGTACTAGATCAAAGATTCACTTGATGGAAAAATCTGATTTAAACCCTAATCCTACCAAAGGCTAATCCACATCCTAATCCTGTACCCCCAGCATCTAATCCGAATCCTAACCCCCAACCTTTAACCTGAAGTAGATTTTTAGTCAAGTGGATCTTTGGTCCAGTGAACCTTTGATAGTGAACCTGTGGAGTTGTGAGCATCCCCAGTCATTGCATTGCATCCAGTTCATACCTTTCACAGAAGTCAAGAAGGGCTGTGGAAGAAAGCATGTCCCATTTTGTAATGCAGTAATGGCTATTGTAAACACTAGCGAGACTCGTCAACTAGAACTTGGATTAACTCCTCATTCATGGAATTGTCAGTGCATAAGTGATCATATTTACGGTTGGGTACATCATGCGCAGTTACAGGCATTCCTTGTGTATATGTCTGTTCTGAACTGGCTAGTGTGTGCATCAGTAAACAGCTGTAGAGTGTGCATCAATGAGAGCAGAATAGTAGTTTGCTGAACCTCACTGAATTCAGTAAATGAGCCATTCTTTAATAATAATAATTCAGGCCTTGAAGGGCAGGTTTGTTTTATGATGCTGAGAGACCACAAATGTGGGAGAAGCCTATGTGTCAGAAATAGAAATAGCAACTACATAGTTTCATGATGTTACGGAGGTGACAGTTAACTGAGGATCTGTACCACGATTTACCATACCTTACCCTTACACCGTGTGTTTTGTCTAGTGGTTAGAGCATCCGCCTCTCACGCGGGAGGCCCAGGTTCGATTCCCAGGTCGAGTCATACCAAAGACTTTAAAAATGGAACCTTCTGCTGTTGTGCGTGATGCTCCGCATAAGCAATGGAGTAAGGGGAAACAAGCCAGTGAGTCACAACTGGAAAAAAGGCTGTGGCCGGCTCGACTTGAACCAATTGGTTGTAAACTGTGCCGTTAAAATCTAACTAACTAACTAACTTACCCTTATTCCTTTAAAAAGTAGTGAATTGGCTTAAAATGGGTTCCTAGCATGGATGTTGCCAATTAAACCCAGAAATTTTCTCTAGAAACTGAACCCTTATCCTCTCCTCCCAGGCTCTCTTATCCAATTGGAGTTGTCCCTTCTGCAACAAAAAGTTTTATCTGGATCACACGTGTACTACAGCACTACTAAATATTGTAGATCCTATTTACTGACTGTAGTCAATAAAATTTAATAGAATCCATAACTTCATTTCAAAACGGTATGTTACTAAGAAATGACAAGAAAAAGTACGTGCAAAATGTTGCAGAGGGGACACTTCACTCTGTTTCTGAGCCACATTTTGCCTTCCCTCTATCCATGAATACTTTCTCTAGTCATCTTAAATTCTGTTTAAGTTCACACCACTTAGTCTGTCCTTTATAGCCACACACAAGTACAGTTTCTACCATCTCTTCATAAAACACAAGAGGATGGCAAATTTAGGCAAAATCTGTCCCCTCAACAACCAATTTTACTGTGAATTTGCCAAAATTCATTTTTTTTTTTCTAGCAAAAGTGACATAATGTTCCTTTCCAAAATTTAGATATGAAAATTGTAGATGTTCTCAATTCCAAACACAAATAAATTTATGAGGTGGAAGGTACTTGAAAATTGAGTGCCTTGTCTGACATTAGTGGTAAGTTGCCCATCTGTAGTTGGTTATTTATTCTGTTCTGCAATTCAAATAGACCTGAAAAATTCAGCTTTTTCACACTGAAGACATTGTGTGAACTTACGAAATGCTAGTAATTGCCATTTCACCTTTCCTGCAAGTAATGTAGGCTACTATTCTTGTAGATATCAGAATGTACTTTTATTTTAACTTCAATATGTATATGAAGCTTGTGATGTTGGGGGGATACCCACTAGAAAGAAGGGTCACACGCATAAGATCAAATGGGTTACCTAGACCGAGGGTCCCCTTGGACAAAAATCTACTTCAGGTTAAAATTAGGGTAAGGATTCAGATCAGATACAGAATAGGCCTAAGGTTGAAGATACGGCTTTTTATCCTCAGTTGGGATCATGGTTTGGTTTAGGATTATGTTTAGGGTAAAATCTAAGTTTAGCTTTAGGATCTTTGGTCTACAAAACCTTTGATCTAGTAAACCTTCAACCTAGTAAACCCTGCCTGTGACGTCAACTTACAGCAGGGTTTGAAATTAGCACTCGCCCGCTGGCCATTTGCGACAAAAAACATTGGCGGGCAAGTGAACACCCCCCAGGGCTTCCATTAGGTTTTCTTCCTCAGGGGTCCTGAAACCCATGCATACTCTAATGTGGGGGTCCCAGTCTAAAACCGGTAGTCCCGGGCCTGTCGTCTTACTCAGTCATCTCAGTGGTAACAATAACTGATTACTTTTATTACTTAGATGTACTGCATATCAACATGACTTTCCCAACCTACGATATATAAGTGGAGTATGTCACAGCCCATTTATTAATGTGTACTGCATTCAGTCTTTTGAGGGTCCAGAAAGATTGTAATAACATTGTTACTGATGTCTCATAATGGCAATATTATCAGTAACCCATAAAAGGCAGGAGTACTGAAAAAAATTGTGACCATGTAATTTCAAGGATGTGTTAAAGTTTATATTGTCTAAGTTTTGAGATGTAGGTAGACTCCTAGGAGAAGTTATAATTCAGTCACTACTGTACTGTACCAAGCAGGGAATGATTCATGTTTCAATTCTACGGAGCTCTTTTCAGGATTTTTTTTACTTATTTTAAATTATTTAGTGTTAATCACTAAAAACGCTATGGTTATGAACACAAACAATGCTACACATTTTTGCATTTGTGTAGCAGTTTTGCCAGGTTGTACAGCAAATTTTGATGCCATATCGGATAAATTATTCCCTGCCAAGGAAAAAGTCTTTCATGAATGAATGATATTTTACTGTATTACTTCTAACAATGTTCCTATTGGATAGAAGCAACTGCATACAGGTATGTGTTCCAGCTTGGGCCATGCATATGAGCAAAATTGTAATTAGATATAACCAAAACATTCCACAATATATCGATGTATGGCCACATATAGTTTTATCTTCTAAAATACGTAAATTTTAGTCTCAAAAGTCGAAGCTACAGTACCATCTATCGATCAATCAACTAAGCTATTGCTTTCAGATCTATGCACTTAATGTGTAGACTGGACTAAACCTATACATAATAAAAGTTTTCACAAAGATAGGTAAGCTCAGGGCACTTCAAAAATTATCCAATGAGCAAGTATTTCTTAAAGTATGCTTGGGACATGTGTAAAAGACTTTGACAATATTTTTTGAAAGCTCTATAGGTGCAATTTTCTCTGCACGGTCTGTTTTTCTCTCTACAGTCACTTTTTTGTGCATCTTACAAACTCTGTGATAAACTTACTGTGTAGGTTAGGCCTATGTGTGACAAAGGGGTCTCACATGGGTCGTCAGATTTAGAGCCTAACAAAAATGATCTAGTGGACAACATTTCTTAAAAGATGCATGGCGCATGTGTGAAAAACCCTTACTATGACCAATGCAATATTTTTGACAGGTTTCCCTATTTAGTTTTTCCCTTCAATGTTTTTTTTTTCCTTCAGGGTAGTTTAGACTAGCTCTTAGCTAGCCTAACATAATTGGAAAGCTGACCAGCTTGTACTGTGTCCACATTGTGCCTTTAGCAACATTTATTTCATACTGTAAGTGGGCAACACCACCTAGTTTAATGATCATTTTGCAACATTAATTAAGCACTATTTAAAGTGCCAGACAAACCCAACATTGTCCTTTTTTATGCACCCCAAGAATTGATTTTTTGTCTCTTTGGCCCAAAGCCCCCAGTCAAATTTGGAGCCCTGCCAGTCTTTTGATATCAGAAAATCCATGCGTCCCCAAAACCCACTAGCCTCCTTAAGCTGTGTGTCCTGCACCATTTTTGAGCATGTTTCACCCAATGTCTCGGGTTATCACCAGCCCTGACCCTCCTTTTGGCAAGTTAAAAAATCTTACTACCTTTATCCACAGTTAAAAATTATTTATTACAACACACAATCAGACCTATTAAGCACTAAAAAATGATCTCAGTCCCAGCTCAAATATATACCAACTGTCATGATTAGTTTCCTTATTTACTAATCATTCCATTAAGGATATTGCTAGTCCTTACGCACCGATGTGATGGACTATGAATGTGAGATTATTCTCAACATACCTTATCCGTTTCTACATTTCTGAACTCCCTTAATTAGATTTTATTTTTTTGTTATCTCACATAAATATAAAGGTACCTTCATTTAGAAGACAAGGACATATACTGTGTATGTATTTATTCATAGTTAAAATTTACTAAGAATAGGAGCCCCCAGGTGATTGCCACAAGTTGAATGAAGTCAATGAACACACATCAAATGTTAACAGGCACCTTCAAAGGAAAGTATTGAAGAAAACACAAATCTTTATTTCACTTTTTGGGTATGAAAATAAGCGGCCTAGTGAAAACAGCTTACAGGCTATCCAGAACTTTGGATCACTAGTCCGGCTGGTGAGTGCAAAAAAAAAAGTTTAGGGAAACCCCTGTACAGCTTAATACTTTCAGGTTTTCTTGATGCAGAATATTAATTATTCTGAGTCTTGTAATAAGCTTCACAGTTTTCATTGTGAAAGTGTTCTGGTACCTCCCAAATTTTGTGCAGCAATTCACTGAGAAAACCTTTTCCAGGGTTGTACTTCTAATATTGTATTCTTGCTTTAATCCTACAGAGCTGAGGCCTTGTTGACAGAGTATCAACAGATGAAGAACAATGACCGTGTCAGTGAACTGCGCAAGCAAACAGGTAGAGTTCTCAGAATATGTTCCCTTCCTGATAGCATAAATTCCAACCAACCTCTTCGACCCTTGCCTCCTTCCTCCAGACCTATTCGTAGATCTTCAGTCTTTTCTTGATCTTCTGCTGTCCACTTCCGTGCAGTTGTTTGTTGGTTATAGTTATTGGTTATTCTTGTTGTGCTAGTGATTTCTGTAGCTCTGTAACTAAAGCCTACTAGATATTGAATCATATCAGATGGTATCTACATAGTGAATCACATCACAGTTTCTAGACAGTGGATCACACCAGACTTTCCAGATGGTAGATCATATATGACTGTTTATAATGGATCATATCAAGACAGTTTCGAGATAGTGAATCATGCCAGACTGCATATAGATAGTGGATCATATAAGACTGTACAGTGGATCATATCAAGACAGTTTCTAGATAGTGAATCATGCCAGACTGCATATAGATAGTGGATCATATAAGACTGTTTATAGTGGATCATATCAAGACAGTTTCTAGATAGTGAATCATGCCAGACTGCATCTAGATAGTGGATCATATAAGACTGTTTATAGTGGATCATATCAAGACAGTTTCTAGATAGTGAATCATGCCAGACTG